>CAUYPK010032305.1:0-31736 GCA_963574355.1 Loris lydekkerianus | reverse complement strand
GCGGGATTAGGTCGATTGAACACATGCAACCACTTGTCAGTTTTCCACTGTTTTTGTCCTCCTCTTGGGGTCCAGAAGTCCCTTGCTGACTCCCTGTACCCTCAGAGGGATGATTATAGGCAGATCCCACCAGCCAGAGATTCCTGGAGTCTTATCTTCCCAGACTCACTGTGCCCTGTTGCAGGGAGGCTGTTACTCAGCTGCCTCTTTCCATTCTCTTGAGGAAGGCTTGAGTGCTATAAATTTCCCTCTTAGAACTGCCTTTGCAGTATCCAAGAGGTTCTGATAATTCATGTCTTCATTATTGTTTTGTTCCAAAAATTTGGTAGTTTCTTTCTTATTCTCATCTCTGACCCAGCTATCATTCAGAATAAGGTTATTTAGCTTCCATGTTTTTGTATGAGTATACAGATTCCTGTTGTTACTGAGTTCCACTTTTATTCCATGATGATCCAAGAATATGCAAGGAATAATTTCTATTCTTTTAAATTTTCTGAGGTTAGCCTTGTGACCTAAGATGTGATCAATTTTGGAGTATGTTCCGTGGGCTGATGAGAAGTACATGTATTCAGTTTTGTTCGGATGAAATGTTTTATAGGTGTCTGTTAAATTCAAATGTTGAATGGTTAAATTGAAATCAAAAATTTCTTTGCTTAGCTTCTTATTGGAGGATCTACCCAACACTGCCAAAGTAGTATTAAAATCTCTGACTATTATGGACCTGGAGGAAATCAAGTTGCTCATATCTGTTAGAGTCTGTCTTATAAATTGAGGTACATTCTGGTATGGTGCATAAATGTTAATAATTGAAATCTCATAATATTGAGTGTTACCCTTAACAAATATGAAGTGACCCTCCTTATCTTTCCTTACTTTTGTTGGTTTAAAGCCTATTGTATCTGTGAATAAAATTGCAACACCTGCTTTTTTCTGATTTCCATTTGCCTGAAATATAGATGACCATCCATTCACTTTGAGTCTATATTTATCTTTTAAATTAAGATGAGATTCTTGTATGCAGCAGATATCTGGCCTGAGTTTTTGTATTCAGTCAGCCAACCTGTGCCTCTTTAGAGGACAGTTTAAGCCATTCACATTAATTGAGAATATTGATAAACCTGATATAATTTTGGATGTCGAGTTTTTTCAAAGTCCAGTGGACATTTTTAATCCTTTTGGCATTGTGGAAGTTGGGGTTTGATCAAAAGTTTTTGAGTGAGTTTACTTTTGTGGTGGAGGATTGCACTAGTCATTATGGAGAATAGGTCTGAGAATATCCTGGAGAGCTGGTTTAGTTATGGCAAATTTCTTCAACATGTGAATGTCATTAAAGTATTTAATTTCTCTATCATAAATGAAACTCAGTTTCATTGGATACAGGATCCTGGGTTGAAAGTTATTTTCTTTTAGGAGATTAAAAGTTGATTACCACCCTCTTCTGGCTTGAAAAGTTTCAGAGAGAGATCTGCAGTCATTCTAATATTCTTCCCCTTATGGGTTATGGTTTTCTTATGTCTGGCTGCTTTCAGAATATTCTCCTTCATATTAACTTCAGTGAAGTTAATTATGATGTGTCTGGGGGTTGTCTTATTCAGGTTGAGTTGTGCTGGGGTTCTGAATCTATAAATATAGACTCAGAGTAAACTAGTCTGCTATCTGAATTTCAGAATCTCTTGCCATGTCTTGAAAGTTCTCTTTCTTAATCTCATGAGAAGGGCCTCTGTGCTTTGTGAAGCAACTTCATTGCTTTCAGGAATTCCTATGAGGCGAATATTAGTTTTCATTGAATTATCCCAGAGCTCTCTGACAGAATGATCTATGTTTGCTCTCCATTTCTCTTCCTCTTTGAGCACTTGGGAGTGTTCAAAAGCTTTGTCTTCAATGTCAGAAATCCTTTCTTCTGCTTGCTCCATTCTGTTACTGAGGCATTCTACTGTATTTTTCAGATCTTTGAGGGCTGCAAATTGTTGTCTCAATGTGTCAAAAATCTTCGGTGATTTTGTCTTTGAATTCATTGAATTCTTGAGACAACTTTTGAATTGCTCCTTGAATTTATAATTCCAACTTTACCTCCATTCTATTAATCTTATTTGCAATCCAAACTCTGAGTTCAATTTCTGACATCTCAGCCATTTGTCTATGAAGGGGATCTTTAGTTGTGTCTGCCATATCATTCCTAGGGGGAGTTGATATACTCTGATTATTCATGTTACCAGAGTTTTTCTGCTGATTCTGCCCCATGATTATTTTACACCATTTGGCTAGATGAGCAGGCGGGCTCCTAGAGGAGTGATTAACCAGCCATTTGCCCAAAAGCTGTGACTGGTGTCTGTACCTTTTCCCCTAGGGCTTTGCAAAGAATCTGTACAGTGCTATGGCCTGAGACACTGGGGACTTACTTGGTGTGTTGGGGGCTAAGTGGCTCTTTCTTGTTTTCAGGTGGTCTCTGTCCTACCCTAGTGAATTAGTTACTCTGGGTTGAAGTCTCAGCTGTGGAGAAACACCAGCAATTATGTTACCCTGCCTCCCATAGCAAAAACTGGAAGGAAAATCAAACCTTCTCACAACCACACACCCACCCAGAGTACAACTTTGGATAGTCCTCAGGTGATTGGTCCAGTCCGAGAGATCCAAATCAATTGTCCCAGTCAGCAACTGGTCTCAAGTGAGGGAGTTCAAAAGGTCTCTGGCAAGTAGATAGCTGGGGTCTGCTGACACCTTGAGTATGACTCATTCTGGTGCTCTTTGGAGTCAGAAGGACCCCCCCCCCCACATATCAAATGGATTAGTCTGGGAAGTTTGATGCCTCCTTCCCCACCTTGCACCTCTGTCACACCCAGTCACTGGTAACCCTGCAGGGTTATGACCCAGTTCCCTCCAATGAGCAGATGTTCCAGGGATTTGAGCCTGCCTGAGTCACAGAGAGATCTTATGTCTTCTCGGCCAGGCTTCCACACTCTGCCACCATCGGGCAGGGAAAGCTGAGACCTGACAACCTCGGGTGGTTAATGGAAATTGGGGTGCTTCTCTCAGTTCCAACCCCACCCCTGATTGATGTTTCTGACACTTATATTTGCATAGAATTTGTGATTCTGTCCTGGCTATATTCCCATGTTTGAGTTCACAGAAACTATGACTCAGCCCCGGTCTGTGCTGCTGCCCAGAGGTGCTGTTTCTGTTTCCCCTGCAGTCTGTGTTGGGGCAGGTGTGGTTAGAGCTCACACTCAGCTGGGAGTTCCAGCCTCAGCCTGCCTGCCTTTGTCTCAGCTATGATCCCCTGAGGGCTGGGTGTTTCCAAGGCTCACTAAAGAAGTTCTCTGGCTCAGCTCCACCCTAGGAATATGCCATCTCTGCACATGGTCACTAAAGCAGTCCTGTGGCTCAGACCTGCCCTGGGAGTATGCTGTCTCCTGCCGTGCTCCACCCAGGCTGGTACCACCTCTGGCTTACCGTTTGCTCAGGGCACCTGCATTACCTCCCAGATCTATTCCACCAGTGTCTGCCACTGGAGAAGAAGCCCAGCTTTCTCTGGTTGCCCAGAGAGACAGGGAGTGTCCTTCCAAAATATTCCCAGGGGTGTGAGCCCTATTGTTCCCACTGCTGCTGGTGCTGCACTGTGCCAGGGGCACTGCTTCTCCCTTTCCTGTATTTTTCCTTCAGTCCACCATTTTCTCTTTACCCCTGTGCTACAGAATCAGCACAGACCTGCAACAGCCCATGCCTTGTCCACACCTCTTGAGAAAATGCCCAAGAATCTGGACTCCATGGGGGATAGGCTTCCAGACCTCAGAGTGAGAGTGGAGGGGAGTGCTGAGAGTTCAGAATTGCAAGTAGAGAATATATACAGTTTTATGCCTGGCAGGAGAGTGCTATGGCACCCTAGTAGGGGAAGGAGGTCCAGTTTTTAGGTCTCTCCCATGGGATAAAATGGGAGAACGTTTGAACTCTGCTCACTTGTTTGTAGAAAGTATGCTGTGAGCCTCCCATGGGGGAGGGGACTCCTGTCCGCTTGGCAATGTATTTTGTACCTATTGCTTGTATCCTTGGGGTCACAGCTAGACTAAGCAGGGTTGATGTGTGTTCTTTAACCTTCTATCTTGGCTCAGCTCCAAACCATTAGCTTACTTGCTTAATTTCTGTCCTTTAACTCTCCTTCTGGACAAGAGCCTCTGTGGAAAGCTGGCTCAAGTTGGCCATCTTGCCTCTGCCCTCTCATTTATTTTTTGATCTAATTTTGTTTATTTATTTATTTTTGCTAGGTTTGGGATTGGATTGTTCTTCCTTTTCCATGTCCTTGAGATGCTTCATTAGGTTGTTGATATGCTATCTTTCTGGGTTTTTTTGAATGTAGGCATCTAAAGTGATAAATTTCCCTCTTAGGTGTGCTTTTGCAGTATCCCACAGGTTTTGGTAGCTATGGCTTCATTATTGTTGTGTTTGAGAAATTTAATAATTTCCTCCTTTATCTCTTCCTTGATCCAACTATCATTCAGCATGTGGTTGTTTAGTTTGCATGCCTTTGTGTGGGGATGAAAAACATTTTTTTTAGACAGAGTTTTAGTATGTCACCCTCGGTAGAGTGCTTTGGCATCACAGCTCACAGCAACCTCAAACTCTTGGGCTTAAGTGATTCTCTTGCCTCAGCCTCCCAAGTTGCTGGGACTATAGGTGCCTGTCACAATGCTTGGCTGTTTTTTGTTTTTGTAGTTGTCATTGTTGTTTAGCTGGCCTGGGCCAGGTTCAAACTCACCAGCTCCCGTGTATGTGGCTGGAGCCCTAACCACTGAGCTAGGGTGCCGAACCAGGGATGAAAACTTTTGTTGGAGTTGAGTTACACCTTTTTTGCCTTGTGGTTAGAAAAGATACAAGGTATAATTCCAGTTTGTTTAATTTTGTTGAGGTTTGATTTGTGTCCTAGGATATGATCTATTTGGGAGTATGATCCATGGGTTATATGAGACAAATATATACTTGTTAGCTTTGGGATGGTATGCTCTATATATGTCTATTAAACCCAATTACTCTAGGATTGCATTTATGTCCCTTATATCTTTGTTTAGTTCCTGTTTAGAGTATATATTCAGTTCTGTCAGAAAAGTGTTAAAATCCCTAACTATTATGGTGTTGTAGCATACTATATCGTTTAGCCCAATTACAATCTGTTTCATAAATCTGGAAGCATTCAAGTTGGGTGCATAAATATTTAGAATTGAAATGTTCTTTTGTTGCATTGTTCCCTTAGCCAGTATAAAGTTACCATCTTTGTCTTTCTTAACTTTAGTTGATTTAAATCCACTGGTATCTGAAATAATATTGCAACTTCTCCTTTCTTCTGATTTCCATTTGCCTGAAATATTGTTTTCCAACCCTTCACCCTCTTCAAGTTTAGGTGTGTTTCCTGGAGACAGCATATAGATTGTGTGTGTGTGTGTGTGTGTTTAAATCCAATCAGCCAGCCTGTACTCTTTAGTGGGGAATTCAAGCCATTTACATTTATTGATAGAATTGATAAGTATGGGGGCAGTGCCTGTGGCTCAGTGGGTAGGGTGCTGGTCCCATATACCAAGGGTAGCAGGTTTGAACCCAGCCCTGGCCAAACTTCAACAAAAAAATAGCCAGGTGTTGTGGTGGGTGTCTGCAGTCCACTTGGGACACTGAGGCAAGAGAATCACCTAAGCCCAGGAGTTGCAGGTTGCTGTGAGCTGTGACACCATGGCACTCTACCAAGGGCAATAAAGTGAGACTCTGTCTCTAAGAAAAAAAAAAAAAGAATTGATAAGTGTGGTGGAGTTCTATTCACCTCATTTGGTGAAATTCCATTCCTTTGTTTTATTCTTTGTGCCATTGTAGAAGCTAGCTTTTTGTTCTTTAGTTTCTGGGTGTTTACTTTGCTGGTGGCCATTGTGATGGTCAGTGTAGAGAACAGGTTTGAGTATTTCCTGCAGAGTGGTCTTCTTATGGCAAATTTCCTCAATGTTTGCATGTCAGTAAAAATTTTGATTTCTCCATCAATTTTGAAGTTTTAGTTTAGCAGGTACAAAGTTCTGGGATGAAAATAGTTTTGTTTAAGAAGGTTAAAGGTAGATGACCATTCCCTTCTGGCTTGAGAGGTTTCAGCTGAAAAGTCCACTGTCACCCTGATGGATCTGCCCTGTAGGTGAATCAGCACTTACTTCTGGCTGGACTTTGTACAGGTTCATTACAATGTGTCTTGGAGATGCTCTATTTGTGTTGGGATGGCCTGGGTTTTGATATCCCTTTGAAAGGAGTGTGTCAGAATCTTTGGTGATGCTTAGGAAATTTTCATTGATGATACCCTCCAGTAGGGCTTCCATTTCTTTGGGACGTTCTTCTCCTTCAGGAATACCTATAACTCATATCTTTGATTTCTTTTTAAAGTCCCATAATTCTGTGAAAGAATTCTCAGCTTTCTCTCTCTTCTTTTCTGCCTCTTTAACTGCCTGGGTTAGCTCAAGAGCCATATCATCTAGCTCTGAGATTCTTTCTTCTTCATGGTATAATTTGTTATTGATTCTTTCTACTGTATCTTTAAGTCCTTGAATTACTCCTTTATTTTCATAAACTCTGATATATGATTTCTAATTTCTTTGTGTCTTTCATTCATTATTTGGGTTGGTTTTGAAATTTCTTTTTGGTTATTCTCCAGTTTACCTTCAATTCCCTTCATTGTTTTTGTCATCTATATTTTAAATTCCCTTCCAATCAATTCCATAAATTATTTATAGGTGGAATCCTCTGTAGTAGCTATCTCATGATCTCTTGGTGGTGGTGGTGGTGGTGGCTTTGATCTGTTCTGCTTTTTCATGTTGCCAGAATCTTTCTGTTGATTCTTCATGAATGTTTTCTTCTTGTTCACTTCCTTCTGCTCATTTTTTCTTTCACTTTCTCCTTCTCTTGAAATTACCTTGTCTCTGTGCTTAGGTGTTGAAGTGTCCTTTTGGTAGGAAGAGAAGACTAAGAAGTGAGAAGGGAGAAAAGAAAGAAAAAAGAGAAAGAAAGGGGGGAGGTGAATGGAAAAAAAGGAGAGAAGAAGAACAGAAAAAGAGAGATTGGAGTAATAGTGATATTCAACAGGGTGCTCTGACCCACAGCCACAATTCCAGACCTCTGTGGGGCCAGTTTGGGTGGGTCTCTCAAGGTCAGGAACTCCTTACCAGACTGAAGAAAAGAAAGACACCATATACATCAAATATAGAAAAAAAAATCCAGCAGTATGTCACAGTGGGAACCTAACAATACCATCTTTCCAAAGGCCAAAGCTAGAAGAACCACCTAGACTAGGGGCTCAATGTCCCTTTGAGCCAGGTCAATGCTGTTGCATCCCTGCCCAGGCCTCAGAGTAAGGCTCTGTCCCAGAAATGGAATACAAATTGAAATGGAATAAAATGCATCAAAAGCAAAGGAAAAACATATATAAATAAAATTGAAAATAAAATTATATAAGATGTTAAAAAAAGGGATATCTTAGTTGTTTGAGAAATTTATATGGGAAAGATATCTACAAAAAGAGAGAATAGTAGAGAAAATAGAAAGGAAATGAAGAATAAAAGGGGTAGAAAACCTCAGCAAAAATGGAGCCCTTACTATTGAAGAAAGTAAAAATGGAAAAATAAAAATACAACAAAATGCAACACAACACAACCAAGCCAAACCCATGAAAAAAAAAGTGAAAAAAGAAAAGAATAAAAGAAGCAGAAAAACTATAGCTAAAATGGAGCCCTTACTAATGAAGAAAGTAAAAATGAAAAAATAAAAATACAACAAAAAAAGGGAAAAATTGAAAAAAGGAAAAAAAAATATACATATTGCAATACATTGCCTGGACAACAGGTAGTGTTCTGGGGTTAGGAGACTCTAATCATGCCACTGATTCTACTGTGGTCTCATCTGCAGCTAGATAATGACTCCCAGACTCCATCTTATACAGTAGAATCTTGTCTTCCTGATGTATTTGCCTGATTGTTTATTTATCCTGTCTTCCTGATTTATTGGCCCTCAATCCCCACAGAATTGAAAGCCTGAAGCTCTCATCAGCTTGTTTAAAAGACATGCCTCAACCTTTTCAAACATTGCTTCTTGGCCACAAGTGGCTTTCCCTGGGGAGTGGGATCCACCCAAGTCCCTCCAAGGATAGCTGCCCAGCTCAGCAGGCATGCCAGAACTGGCCTCATTCTAGAACACTGTGGAATGTTCTTCCAAGGCAGCCCTCCCACAAGGGTAGCACTCTGCTGGCAGCCAAACAATGAGAGTTCCACCCCACCCAGTGGCTCAATGCTGGCCCCTAGGTGCTGTTTAAGATCATTTGCTTCCTTCAGCTCTCCCAAGGTAGCTCTGGCAAGTACCCAGATAAACAAAACAAACAAACAAACAAACAAACACAAACAAAACTGAAGGACAGCTCTATCTCTAGCCCACTGCTGCCAGAGAGCCAGCCAGCTTCTGCCAGCACCCAAGCACTTGCCTTCTGTGTTGGTCTTTCACTACTCCTGACCTCGTTGTCTCCTAGAGTCACCTGCTCTTTCTTTGTCTTCCCCAAAGTGATTTTTTCTGGCCAGAGCATCCTAGCCACAGGTGGCTGGAATCCTCTTGTCCTGGTCTCACATGAGTGGCTGCAAAAGAGATGTCTCTAGTATACCATCTTGCTCCTCCTCCTTGGGAAAACTCTTCTAGACATTGGTCTAGGTAAAGAATTTGTGACAGGATGGCACCTGTGGCTCAAAGGAGTAGGACCCACATATACCGGAGGTGGAGAGGTGGGGTGGTGGGTTCAAACCCAGCCCTGGGCAAAAATTGCAAAAAAAAAAAAAAAAAAGAATTTATGACAAAGACCTCAAAAGCACAGATAACAAAAACAAAAAGAGACAAATGGGATTTACTTTTTGTATAGAAAAAGAAACAATCAGCAGAGTGAAGAGACAATTTGCAGAATGGGAGAAAATATTTACAAAATGTACATCTGGCAAGAGTTTGATATTCAAAATATACAAAGAACTCAAACAAGAACAACAACAAACAACCCCAGATAATTCCATTAAAAAGTTGGCTAATGATATGAATAGACACATTTCAAAAGAAAACATACAAATGGCCACTAGGTATATGAAAATGTGCCCAACATCAGTAATCATCAGAGAAATACAAATTAAAACCATGGTGAAGTATCCACCTTACCTCAGTCAGAATGGCTACTATGAAAATGTAAAAAAATAATAGATGTTGGTGAGGATGCAGAGATAACAGAACTCTCATAGACTATTTGTAGGAATGTAAATCAGTGAAACCTCTGTGGAAAACAGTATTGAGATTTCTCAAAGAGTGAAAATTAGAACTACCATTTGATCCTGCAGTCTCATTACTGCGTATTTACCCAAAAGAAAAGAAATCATATAAAAAACATACATGCATTCATATGTCTATTGAAGCACTATTCACAATAGCAAAGATATGGAATCAACCTAAATGCCCACCAGTGAAGGACTGGATATAGAAAAGGTGGTATGTGTGTATGTGTGTAAATGTATATGTGTGTGTGTGTTATATACATATTTATATGTCATGTACACATAACACGTAAACAATGGCATACTATATACACCCATAAAAAAGAATGAAATCACATCTTGCAGCAACATAGATGGAACATTATCATAGATGGTCATTATCTTAAGTGAGACAAGTAAGACACAGAAACACACATACCTCACGTTCTCACCCCTAAGTGAGAGCTAAATAAAGTGCACATGGATACAGAGTGTGGAATGATAGATGGTGGTGACTTGGAAGGAAGGGGGGTGGATAATGAGAAATGGCTAATGGGTGCAATGCATGTTATTTGGGTGACAGACACCCTAAAAGCCCTGAGTTCACAACTACACAATCTATGTTTGTAACAAAACTGCACTTAACTGTACCTTATAAATTTATACATGTTAAAAAAAAATTTAGGCAGTGCCCATAGCTCAGTGAGTAGGGCACCAGCCACGTACACCCAGGCTGGTGGGTTTGAACCTGGCCAGGGCCTGCTAAATAACAGTGACAACTGCAACAACAACAACAACAACAACAACAACAACAACAACAAAATAGCCAGGTGGGCTCAGCGCCTATGGCTCAAGTGGCTAAGGCACCAGCCACATACACCTGAGCTGGTTGGTTTGAATCCAGCCCGGGCCTGCCAAACAACAATGACGGCTGCAACCAAAAAATAGCTGGGTGTTGTGGCGGGCACCTGTAGTCCTAGCTACTTGGGAGGCTGAGGCAGGAGAATTGCTTGAGCCCAGGAGTTGGAGGTTGCTGTGATCTGTGATGCCACGGCACAATACCCAGGGCAACAGCTTGAGGCTCTGTCTCAAAAAAAAAAAAAAACAAAAAAAAACAGCCGGATGTTGTGGAGGGCACCTGTACTCCCAGCTACTTGGGAGGCTGAAGCAAGAGAATTGCTTAGGCCCAAGTTTGAGGTTTCTGTGATCTGTGATGGCATGGCACTCTACCAAGGGTGACATAGGAGACTCTGTCTCAAAAAAAAGAATTTAGCTCATGTACACACCTCTTTCCTCTCCACAGTCCGCACACACACACTGCACTTCTTCTTCAAGTCTCTCAACTCAATATTCAGGATTTATAATATTATATTATGAGATGTAAATTCTTTTTTTATAGCTGAGCTTTATAGTGTTCTCTGAATAGTTTTTCTCTCTCGTACAACTCTTTGTCTTCGTAGGAATTTATGGTGACCTTTTCTGTGGTTCTCTAAATTTTCTATAAATCTCATTAATCAGTTTGATGTCTCTGACAAAGGAGTTATCTCTAATCAAGCTCACTAATTTATTGGTGGGTTTTTTTTGTTTTTTTTTTTTGAGACATACCTTCCAAAGTGCCCTGACTTCCTGCTCTGAACTGTCCCTCATGCTCTGGGGTTGCTGCCAGCTGTCATCTGGGGGCCTCCCTTCACCACCAGCTTGGGAAGTGTCCACCCTTCCCCATCTTTGATAGTTTATCACAGCACCTTGGTGAAGCATGTCCTCCAGTGGCTTCCTAGGATTTTGGGTCTCTATAAACAACTTCTAATGTCATGCTTGGTTGGTACAATAGTTTGGGAATTTCATATCTAGAGTTGGTCAGAATTTTTCTTCATAATGTTAAGATGCATTGTCCTCTTGTTTTCTAACTTCCAATGTTACTGTTGAGAATTCCGATGGTAATTTTAATTTTCCGTGCTTTGAATCTGTCTTTTTTCTCCTCACTCCCTGTGGAAGACTTTAAAAATTTGTAATTTTGGTGGCAGTTCCCATAGCTCAGTGGGTTGGGCACCGGCCACGTACACCCAGGCTGATGGGTTTGAACCTGGCCCGGGCCGGCTAGGGCAACAATGACAACAGCAACAACAAAAAAATAGCCGGACATGCTGGCGGGTTAAGAACCACTTAAGCACAA
This sequence comes from Loris lydekkerianus, assembly GCA_963574355.1. Classification (NCBI taxonomy): domain Eukaryota; kingdom Metazoa; phylum Chordata; class Mammalia; order Primates; family Lorisidae; genus Loris; species Loris lydekkerianus. Next base: position 20,282 of record CAUYPK010032305.1, on the reverse strand, counting down.
GAGTTTGAGGTTGCTATGAGCTGTGATGCCCGTGTCATTCCACCAGGGCAACAGCTTGAGACTCTGTCTCAAAAAAATAAAAAGTCCGTAATTTCACAGTGTAGTCCCTTGGAGACAGCCTTGGTGTCAGGTGCTTGCCAAGCCGTCTTTCTTTTTCTTTGGTATTCTCTTCTGATTTTATACTGTATTCTTATTCGCCACATACAAAATCTTTCCCATCTCTCTGAGGAGGGCAAGGATAGACACGTATATTTTAAGTTTGCTTTCGCATTTTCTTTATCTGGCTGCTTTCATCTATGGTTTTCACGTTGCCTTAGAAGTCTGGGGCTCCTTCATTATCCATGTGTAAATCAAGGAGAGGTGCCTGACATTGCTAGGTTCTCTCTGAGGATGGGTGGCACTCAATGGCTTCATTGTAGGGAGTTCCAGAAGAGATTGTTTGCAGATCACATGCAAAGGATAAGGACTCCAGATGGCTGTGAAGTGTAACAGGGAAGCCAGTGAGCTGGGGACACAGAAAAGGGGCAGGGGTTGGAGAAAGTCTCACAATTTGGCAAGTAGGCTTCCCCTCAGTCCCCTCTAGAATGTTGCCCGTGAGGACAGTGAGTGTGTCTGGCTAGTTCTGTAGCTGTGTTATCATGCCAAGCCACTTAGGCACATGACTGTCTCTGCTGAAAGGATGAGTGCATCTCTTTGGGTTTATTTATTTATTTATTTAGAGACAGAGTCTCAAGCTGTCATCCTGGGTAGAGTGCTGTGGCGTCACAGCTCACAGCAACCTCAAACTCTTGGGCTTAAGCAATTCTCCTGCCTCACACTCCCAACTAGCTGGGACTACAGGTGCCTGCCACAATGTCCAGCTATTTTTGTTGTTGCAGTTGTTTTTTAGCTGGCCCCGGCCAGGTTCGAACTTGCCAGCCCTGGTGTTCGTGGCTGGCGCCCTACTCATGGCACCACCCATGAATCCTTTTGGTTTTAGTTGAGCAATGATGGCTGATGCTCCTGAGTCCAGACCTTCCCTGGATCACCCTCTCAAAGGGCAAACCTCTCTCCTGCCAGAGGTGGACAAGGCCAGCCACCTGGATTACATTATGGCAGAAAGGGTCTGGAGCCTGTCTGCTTTGGAAATAGAACAAATGCTCGGGGTTCCAGCCGGGCTGCTGAATCTGCTGCCTCCAGCTCCTGGGCCCTTCTGGGGTTCTGCCCTAGAGAGCAGTTTCCTTCTCCCGGTTCTGTCATTGAAAGCATTTAATGCTGTCGGCATCTAGTTAGGAAATAAATCATCACTCCCAAATCGTGATGATATTTGCTGTTATTTTAATTACCATTCTCCTTGTCCTTTCAATGTAAATCTCCTCTAATCCAGCATAACACATCCATTAATCTTCAGTTTGTTTTTTCTTGGAGATATACTGCCTGGAATATCCTGTATCCCTCCTCTGAAAATGACATAAATTTTTTTTTTTAGCAAACAAAAAAATATAATATTTATCATCAGCTAACCTCCTCAAAGGAAATGCTGACAATTATTCTTCAGGAAGAAAAGATGGATAGGATATTGGATGTGCAAGGAAAGAAGAATGATGAAAAATATGAATAAAGATGTTTGTAAATGTAAACAAATATTGGTTGTATAAAACAACAACAATAATTTCTAACAATAATTTCTAACTGAGTTTAACATATACAGATGATTACATAGGTCAAGATGGAGATAAAAGAAATTATTAATTAAATGTTTTAAGTTCTTGCAGTATCTTGGAGAGAGACTAAATGTATCATCAATATTAAATCTTGATATGTCCAGGATGCATGCGATATCCTGTAGGATAACTATTATAAAAGGCTATAACTTCCAGGCTAAGAGATGAAACATAGGATCAAATAATTCATATGCTCCTTATGGGAACTATAGTGAAAATATAAAGCTATAGGAAAAATAGAAGTAAAATATTTGAAAAATAAATGTCACTCCAATACCAGTCAAAAGGAAGTCTGTAGCCTTATTAATATCTGACAAGTAAACTTTAAGGCAAAAAGCATTATTAGAGATGAAGAGGAATATTTTGTGGTATTTTTTAAAAGATTAAATTCATCACACACACACACACACATACACACACACACACACACACACACACACACACAGGCGTATCTTGCTCAGGCTGATCTCCAACTCCTGAACTCAAGCAATCCTCCCGCCTCAGCCTACCAGAGTGTTAGGATTACAGGTGTCAGCCACTGCACCCAGTTTAGGATATCATAAAAAATTTAAATTTGTATGGAACTGATAATAAACCATCAAAATGTGTACAACAAAAATTTACATAACTATGGGGAGAAATAGACAAATACATAAGGATAGGGGAAGAAATTAATACGTGTCTCTTAGTAACCAAGGGAACAGCAGATGCATATCAAAAAGGATGTACAATACTGAAACCACTATGTCTACAAATTCGATCTAATTGACATATATAATACATTGTACCTGACTACCACAGAATACCCATTCTTTATTTCACTTGTATATATATATAGAATGCTGTGGCATCATAGCTCACGGCGACCTCAAACTCTTGGGCTTAAGTGATCTGCCTCCCAATAGCTGGGATTACAGGCACCTGTCACAACACCTGCTAGTTTTTCTATTTTTATTAGAGACGGGGTCTCACTCTTGCTCAGGCTGGTCTCATACTCCTGAGCTCAAGCAATCCACTTGCCTCAGCCTCCCAATGTGCTAGGATTCTAGGTGTGAGCCACCTGGCCTGGCCTCACATGAATATTTCTGACAATCAGTCTTTTCCTGGGCTATAAAGAAAATAGGCATCACTACTGTCTCTGACCTAGATGATGCTGGTTGGTTTCTTTTCATGGGCTAGTTTTTTCCTTTTCTTTCGGAAAATTAAAATATAAAATGCCTAAGTATACAAAGCCTAAGTGTACATACAGCTCAATTGTTAATACAAGGTGAATCTACCTGATAACCACTTCAAGAAAAAAAAGTACTAGAAACTCTGAAACCTCCTGGGGTACCCTCCTGGCCACTGCCCACTCCTCCCCAAAAGAATCAAACTATCCTGGCTTCTATCAGCATGTATTAATTTTGCCTATTTATGAACTTTATTTATATGGAACCATAAAATATGCATTTTTTTTTTTGGTCTAGCTTTTTTCTCTATATATTCTATTTGTAAGGGCTATGGTGTAAAAGTTTGCATTCCCCCAAATTCTAACCCCCAAAGTGACAGTATTAAGAGGTGAGGCTTTGGCTTGGTGACTGTAGCTCAGTGGCTAGGGCACCGGCCACATACACCAGGGCTGGCGGGTTTGAATCCAGCCGGGGCCTGCCAAACAACAATGACAACTACAACCACACACACACACACAAAGAAATAGCTGGGTGTTATGGCAGGCACCTGTAGTCCCAGCTACTTGGGAGGCTGAGGCAAGAGGATCGCTTGAGCCCAAGAGTTGGAGGTTGCTGTGAGCTGTGACACCATGGCACTCTACCAAAGGTGACATAGTGAGACTCTGTCTCAAAAAGACAAAAAAAAGAAACCTTTGGGAGGTGATTAGGTCATGAGGATGGAACATTCATGAATGGAATTAGGATCCTTATAAGAGAGACCAGAGAGAGGCCCTGTTCCCTTCCACCATGTGAGGATACAGGAAGAGTGCAACATTGGTAAACCAGAAATCTAGCCCTCACCATTGCTGCATCCACCTTCATCTTATACTTCCCAGCCTCTAAAACCATGAGAAATAAATTTCCTCCTACTTGCAGAGGAAAGGGCACAGTGAGTATACAAGGCCCTCACAATCTTGTGTCCATCTATTTTGTTAACATCATCACCTCTCTCCTGCCTCTCCCCTTCCTTTCTCTTGTATTCCCTTCTCAGCGCCAGACCACCAACCCACAGACCTCTCAAGCACACACCTGCCCTCCAGCCACCCCTCTCCAGACCCTGTCTCTTTATTTGCTATTGAACGCATTTGCCAACTGTCTCAACAGACCTTCATCCCTGGAGGCAGAGGTGACCAATCGGCTATGTGTGGAAGACTTTCCCCACACCTCTGGCTCTTTTTCTATTCCTTGTTTTTGATTTTTAAACATTTTGTTCACAACTCTACTGTAGCACCTATGTCATTGTGTTGTCATTATTTACAGTAGGATCATGCATTAGGCAGGAGAATTGTCAGGATATTTCTCATCGGCATGTCTCTGGAGCTCAGGCACTCAGGAGATGCTCAAAACAAAAGTGTTAGTTGAATCTAACTAAAGAGGATTTGTTGGTCTTTCCACTTTTAAATTGCAGCAAGACTGCATGGATGCTTTGCCTTGGGACTGGAGGAGAGTAGGTTGAGAGTTCGTGAAGACAGGAAGGGATGATTTGTGGCAGGAATGAAGACCAATCTTTACAGCTGGTGCCGCTGGCTGCTGAAAGTGAGCTTGAGGCCCTGGGTGTGTCCACATGAGTGACAAGGCAGTGGCTACTGAGTTACTGTGGGTCAAGAGTATGGCCCAGAGATAGAGCATTTCACTGAAGGTCAGAAAGTACCCGGTACAAACTGAGAGGAAAAAAACATTTAAGACATACAGAAAAAAAATAGCAAAATGGCAGAAGTCTTCATGAACTCTCAGCCTATTCTCCCCTGGTCCCAAGGCAAAGCATCCATGCAATCTTGCTGAGATTTGAAAGTGGAAAGGCCAACGAATCCTCTTTAGTTAGACTCAACTAACACTTTAAACTCACCAATTAAAAGAGACTGGTGGAATGGATTGAAAACAAACAAACAAAAAATTCTCCTCAATTAAAAAAACAATCCCTGGTACAAATGTAGATACCAACTTGCTTGTACCCTTAGTCCCTGTAGTTAGGTCTTCTCACTCTGTTGCAGGGACACCCAAATCCCCCCTCTAAAGGGAAAAGAGATGGTCAGACAGAGACAATCCCTGTTGTCACCTGCTTCATTTGGACACTTCCTCCAGTCAATCCAGGAGTTAGATTTCAGCTTATAACTGCTTATATCATATCTCAGACTACATTTTCCAAAGATGGATGCTCCAATATATTTCCCATTCCACACACTCTGATCACAAACTGATGTTGACACTCCTGTGCCAAGAGGTGGAGTCTGGCACGGTGCCTGTGGCTCAGCAGCTAGGGTACCAGCCACATATTCCAGAGCTGGAAGGTTCGAATTTGGTCCAGGCCTGCCAACAGCAATAACCATTGCAATAAAAAATAGCTGGGTGTTCTGGTGGGCACCTGTAGTCCAAGCTACTTGGGAGGCCGAGGCAAGAGAATTGCTTAAGCCCAGGAGTTTGAGGTTGCTGTGAGCTGTGACACCACGACACTCAACTGAGGGCGACATAGTGACACTTTGTCTCAAAAAAAAAAAAAAAAAAAAAAGAGGTGGAGTCTATGCCTTTTCCTTGAACATGAGCGTACTTTTGTAACTGTATCACTCCCCCGCCCCCCCAAATACCATGGAAGTCACAATGTGTGACTTTTGAGGCCAGACAATAAAAGCATTGCAGCTTCCACATTGGTTTTTTAGATTTTTTACTCTATGGGAAATCAGCCTCCATGCTTGGAGGATACTCAAGCAACCCTGTGGAGGCTGATGTGGAGAAGGACTGAGGCTCACAGTCAGCACCAGGTTGGTGAAAATGGATGCTCCAGCCCCAGTCAGGCCTTTAGATGATTGTGGCCCCAGCTGATATATGACTACAACTGCACAAAATATCCCGAGGAAGAACTGTTTAGCTGAGCCCATCCTGAATTCCTGACCCATAGAAATGATGAGAAGTAATACATAGATACTGTTGTTTCAAGCTCTAAGATTTTTTTTTTTTTTTTTTTTTTTTTTTTTTTGAGACAGAATCTCACTATGTTACCCTTGGTAGAGTGCTGTGGTGTCACAGCTCACAGCAACCTCCAACTCTTGGGCTTAAAGTGATTCTCTTGCCTTAGCCTCCCAAGTAGCTGGGATTACAGGTATCCATCACAATGTCCGGCTATTTTTTTTTTTTTTTTTTTGTAGTTGTCATTGTTGTTCAGCTGGCCTGGGCTGGGTTGGAACCCACCAGCCTGGTGCATGTGGCTGGCGCCATAACCACTGTGCTTCAGATGCCCAGCCTGAAGCTCTAAGATTCAGGGTGATTTGTTTCACAGCAATAGCTAATCAAAACATCAGGTGAAGAAGTTGAATAGGAAACAGAATTCAGGCAGAGACTGTAGGATGAACAAACGTGGGCCAGGGATCATGTGCATTGGGAATTGCGGGTCTTGAGGGGAAATTGAAGGCACAATGGCTGCAGAGGGGAGAAAATTCTAAGCTGCCACGGGCCTTGACTTTCCTGGGAAGAAGTTTGCACTTTATCTTATAAATACTGAGGCTCTAGAAAGGGTTTTATTCAGGAGATGAAAATAATCAGGAATCTCATGGTGGTGATCACATTGGACAGGAAGGTTGACAGGTTGAAGGTGGGCGGAGTGACAGAGATGGGACTTTAGAGTGACAATGATTTGAGCAAGGGTGCACGAAGCACCTTTCATGGCAGTGGAGGCATAGACAGCAGAAGAAATCTTAAATGAAAAATCTATTAGATTTGGTAACTTTTTGGATTGAAAGGTGAAGTGGGTTGGAGGCATGGGAGATGAGATACAGAGGATCCCAGCTTGGAGGCCACGTGGCTGGTCCTTTCCTGGCAAGGACCCCAGTTGTCTTATTTTGAGGACACAGAAAAAAAAAAGAAAAAAATAAAATTTGTTTTAAAAAGTAAATTATTTTAAAAATTATTATTTTAAAATAAGTGAATTATTTTATTATGTTAAAATTATTATTCTATGAAGTCAGTTTTCTCCCCACAAAGACAAAATATTTGGCATACCTGGAGGTTAGAATTTTATTTATTTATTTATTTATTTTGAGACAGTCTCAGTATGTCATCCTCAGTAGAGTACTGTGGCATCACAGTTCACAGCAACCTCAAACTCTTGGGCTTAAGCTATTCTCTTGCTTCAGCCTCCCAAGTAGCTGGGACTACAGGCGCCCACCAGAATGCCTGGCTATTTTTTGGTTGCAGTTGTCATTGTTGTTTAGCAGACCCGGGCCAGGTTCAAACCTGTCAGCCTCGGTGTATGTGGCTGGTGCCCGACTCACTGAGCTATGGGTGCTGAGCAGAGGTTAGAATTTTAAATAGATCATACCCGCAGGTGACATTGGGATCAGAAAATAGGGGTGAAGAAAGGAAAAGTAATAGGATTTTGCACCTGAGATTTTGTTTTGTCACTGTGCTAAGCAATCTGCACTTACATCAGACTGTCCCTCCGCCACCTACCAACTTGTATCCAGGGATGCACATGCCAAAGAAAAGGTTTGGGGACCCCTGTCCCCCCTTTTCCTCCTCTCTGGAGAATGAAAGATGGTGGTGTCCATGGGGGTCTGCACAGAGCATGGGAAAAAGTTCAGGAGACTCCAAGCAGTCACTGCAAGGTGCTTGAGGTGCTTGAGTCAGGCACTCAGTCCCCTTGGGGCAGCACGACCAGTGAGGAGGGAGGCTTCCTGGAAGGAATCTGTGTGGGTTCTAGGCAGGGAGAGCCATATTTTTGCATCGAGTCATTTCAGGGACATCCCACCCTCTGTCCACAAGCAGAAATGGAATCAACCAAGGCAAGCTTGTGGTGCTCAAAGTAACAGCCACAGTGCAAGGTGGTGGGGAGGACTGCAAGTTCCTCCTACAGGATGAGTGTCCGGCCTTGGAGATTGCAGTGCAAAGTGGCTGAATTTGAGGTTTTGCCCATCCTAGGTTTCCTTGCAAGGACCCCAGTTGTCCTCGTTGTGAGGACACCCAGACTCAGGGCCTTGCTAACAATTACACAATAGTAGGAGGCAGAATTCAAAGTCAGGCAACCACACCACAGCAGCTGTGCAGAGGACAGAGAGCACTTGGGGACTCCTGTCCTGCTGGAAAGATGAGAGTGAAGATAGTAAAATTCTCATTTTCTGCCTCTGCTTTCACTACCCCAGACAAGACATTCTAGTCCCAGGGGCTGGCTTTTGAGGGGAGGAAGAAGAAGGAAGCAAAAGCTTACCACTACCAGTTGCTAGGGGCACCTGGATTTGAACCAGGGAACCTCTATAACTTGCAGTCAAAGCTCTACCCTTGAGCTATACGCCCTATGGTGTCAAGTCCTTCCTAATTAGCACTGTTTACTGTGGTCACATGCCTCTTCTCATTCATGGCAGCTTCTCGGCTGTCACTTTCAGGGGCCTGAACTGGCAGCTGGCTCCTTGCTGCAGTGACTCATTGGCGCACTAGTTCACTCCTAAACATTTACTAGCATCATCCACCTGCCCAGGTGCATCTCCCACTTCGGAGTCTCTCCCTCCAGTCTTCACTTCTCCCTTCAACTCCCTATCAGCTGCCATCCAATCCTCCCTTAGCCCTGCAGCAAGAGCTACTGTTAGCCCTGCAGTGAGAGCTACTGTTCCAAGAGCTTTGTGGAGCCACAGTTCTCCATAGATCTCCACCCTGCCATGGCTCTCTAGTGCTAGCTACTCAGGAGGCTGAGACAGGAGGATCACTTGAACCCAAGGCTTTGAGATTGCTATGAGCTAGGCTGATGCCATGGCATTCTTGCCTGGGCAACAGTGAGACTCTATCTCATAAAAAAAAAAAAATTAAAAGTCTGTTTAGGACTCAATGTTATGACCAGATGTGGTAGCTCATGCCTGTAATCTTAGTACTTTGGGAGGGAAGACTGCTTGAGACCAGCCTGGGCAACATTGTAAGACCAGGTCTTTATTCAAAAAGTAACCAGGCCTGATGGGATGTGCCTGTATTCCTAGCAACTTGGGAGAATAAGATGAGAGGATCACTGGAGCCCAGGAGTTCAAAGTTACAGTTAGCTATAATCATGCCACTATACTCCAACCTTAGGAATAAAGCAAGCATCTTTTAATAAAAACAAAACAAAAACAAAATTAAAAAACTCAACAGCACAGATTATATGATAACTATTTTTAAATTCATTAAAGAAATAATTTATTAAAGAATCTTAATAGGGTGGTGCCTGTGGCTCAGTGGGCAGGGTGCCGGCCCCATATACTGAGAGTGGTGGGTTCAAACCCAGCCTTGGCCAAACTGCAACAGAAACGTAGCCAGGGAGTATGGCAGGCACCTGTAGTCCCAGCTACTTGGAAGGCTGAGGCAAGGGAATTACCTAAGCCCAGGAGTTGGAGGTTGCCGTGAGCTGTGTGAGGCCATGTCACTCTACCATAGGTGATAAAGTGAAACTCTGTCTCTACAAAAAAAAAAAAATAATAATAATAATAATTTTAATAAAAATAAAATTATTAAAGAATTCTAGTAAATAAAACTTCTTAAATTTTATAAAAGAAATTAAACAAAATAACATGACTATAGATTGAGGTTTTATTTAAAAATACAAATCAGATTTGAACAAAAGACAAATAGAAATTCTAGAAACAGGAGGTGGAGCAAGATGGTGGCCGAGTAACAGCTTTCCTGCAACTGAGCACAGTGAGTCTGGGGAGATAAGACTCCAGGCATCTCTGGGATCTGCCTATAATCATCCCTTTGAGAATACAGGGAGTCAGCAAGGGACTTCTGGACCAGAAGAGGAGGACAGACAGTGGAAAACTGTCAAGTGGTTGCGTGTGTTCGATCAACATAATCCCACTGGCAGCCATAAGTACAAGCAGCAGTGAGACTGCAAACCGGAAAGGCCTTACCTGTGAACTGTTTCGGTATTTTTGGACTTGGCACTCAGTTGAACTGCCTTGGGGAGAGGTTGAGCAGGAGTGCAGAGAACATTGGGCATTGTCCAGGGCCCCAGACTGAGCCGCTGAGCTGAATGGAGCTAATAGTGGGCCGCAGGGAGCCATTGTGAGAGAACTGCCCCAGCAAGCTCTGCCCTCAGGGTCGCAGAGCAAGGATCGGGCAGGAGCTAGTAACCTAAGAGACTGAGCAGCCTAAAGGCAGGAACTGAACTGCCTTACAGCCTTAACCCTCAGGGGCACAGTGAGACTGGTTTTGGCACACTAGTGCCTTGGGCTGTTGCCCTGGGTAGAGTGCCGTGGTGTCACAGCTCATAGCAACCTCAAACTCCTGGGCTTGGCATGGCTCAGACCTCCATAAGAGCTGCGCCATGACCCACAACCCACGCCCCGCACCCGCCAGGACTCCGCACGCCCTGACCAGAAACTGCGGGATCTATGCAACCCTGCGTCCTCCCTCTGGTACCCTCCCTGCCTCCACACTGGCCTGCTCATCTGGCCAGGGACTCTGGTGGCTGCTTGCCCTCTGGAGCCCTCTGTGCCTCTGTGCAGAGCCCCTCTCCTGGCTAGAGACTGCTGGAGCGTTGGGTTCTCTGTGCCAAAGTCACTGGGCGCCAGGCACTCCCACAACTGTGCACACCACCTCCTGTCCTGTTGCTGGATCTGGGTGTGTCACATTCCAGAACTGCTTCCACAACCAGAACTTCCTGGCTGGGGCAGTCCCAGAAGAACTACACAGAGTCACTCCCTACAAAGATCCAGCAACAAGTGTTGGCCGGCCGGAGTCAATGGTGAACAACAATCATGAGGTGAAATCAATAGAAAAATCTGTCAATATGAATAATCAGAGTAGATCCCCCAAGGATCAGTGGGGCAGACACAGCACAAGATCCCATGCACAAACAAATAGCTGAGATGTCAGAAATTGAATTCAGAATCTGGATAGCAAATAAGATTGAATTAGAATTCCAAGCAGTAACCCAAAAGATATCTCAAGAATTCAATGAATTCAAAGACCAAATGACCAAAGATATTGACACATTGAGACAAGAAGTTGCATCCCTCAAAGATCTGAAAAACACAGTAGAATCCCTCAGCAACAGAATGGAGCAAGCAGAAGAAAGGATTTCTGACATTGAAGACAAAGCTTTCGAATGCTCCCAAACTCTCAAAGAGGAAGAGAAATGGAGGGCAAAAACACATCACTCTCTCAGAGAGCTCTTATAGGGATCCCCAGAAGTGACGAAGTGGCTTCACAAGGCACAGAGTATCTTCTCCATGAGATTATGAATGAGAACTTTCCAGAAATGCCAAAAGATTCTGAAATTCAGGTAGCAGACAGTTTGAGAACTCCAGCATGACTCAACCCAAATAAGACATCCCCCAGACACATCATAATCAATTTCACTAAAGTTAATATGAAGGAGAAAATTCTGAAAGCAGCCATATGAAAGAAAACCATCACCTACAAGAATATTAGAATAACTGCAGATCTCTCTGCTGAAACCTTTCAAGCTAGAAGAGGATGGTCATTGACTTTTAATCTCCTAAAACAAAGTAACTTTCAACCCAGGATCCTGTACCCAGCTAAACTGAGTTTTATTTATGATGGAGAAATTAAATACTTCAATGACATTCACATGTTGAAGAAATTTGCCATAACTAAACCAGTTCTCCAGGATATTCTCAGACCTATCCTCCATAAAGATCAGCGTAATCCTCCACCACAAAAGTAAACCCACCCAGAAAATTCTGATCAAATTCCAACTTCCACAGTCACAAAAGGATTAAAAATGTCCACCGGACTCTCGAAAGGCTTATCAATGTTCTCAATCAATGTGAATGGTTTAAAGAGGCACGGGTTGGCTGACTGGATACAAAAACTCAAGTCAGATATCTGCTGCATACAAGAATCGCATCTTACATTAAAAGACAAATATGGACTCAAGGTGAAGAGATGGTCATCTATATTCCAGGCAAATGGAAAGCAGAAAAAAGCAGGCATTGCTATCCTATTTGGAGACGCAATAGGCTTTAAACCAACCAAAATAGGGAAGGATAAGGATGCACACTTCATATTTGTTAAAGGTAATACTCAATATGATGAGATCTCAATTATTAATATTTATGCACCCAACCAGAATGCACCTCAATTTATAAGAGAAACTCTAACAGACATGAGCAACTTGATTTCCTCCAGTTGCATAGTAGTTGGAGATTTTAACAGCCCTTTAGCAGTGCTGGATAGATCCTCCAAAAAGAAGCTAAGCAAAGAAATCTTAGATTTAAACTTCACCCTCCAACATCTAGACTTAACCGACATCTACAGAACATTTCATCCCAACAACACTGAATACACAGTCGTCTCATCAGCCCACAGAACATACTCCAAAATCGACCACATCCTAGGCCACAAATCTAACCTCAGCAAATTTAAAAAAACAGAAATTATTCCTTGCATCTTCTCAGACCATCGTGGAATAAAAGTTGAACTAAATAACAACAGGTACCTGCATACCCATACAAAAACATGGAAGCTAAACAACCTTATGCTGAAGGATAGATGGGTTATAGCCAAGATTAAGATGAGATTCCCTGCTGGTGGGAATGTATACTAATACGTTCCTTCTGGAAGGATGTTTGGAAAATACTTAGAGACCTAAAAATAGACCTGACATTCAATCCTATAATTCCTTTACTAGGTTTATACCCAGAAGACCAAAAATCACAACATAACAAAGACATCTGTACCAGAATGTTTACTGCAGCCTGATTCATAATTCATGGAAGAAGCCCAAGTGCCCATTGACCCTCGGATGGACTAGCAAATTGTGGTACACGTATACCATGGAATATTATGCAGGCTTAAAGAAAGATGGAGACTTTACTTCTTTCATGTTTACATGGATGGAGCTGGAACATATTCTTCTTAGCAAAGTATCTCAGGAATGGAAGAAAAAGTATCTAATGTACTCAGCCCTATGATGAAGCTAAATTATAGCTTTCACATGGAGGCTATAACCCAACTATCCCACAAGACTATGGGGAAAGGGCCAAGGAAGGGGAAGGGGGGGAGGAGGTTAGAATGGAGGGAGGCTAATGGGTGGGGCCACACCTACAGTGCATCTTAAAATGGGTACAGGCAAAACTTACTAAAGGCAGAATACAAATGTCTACATACAATAACCAAGAAAATGCCATGAAGGCTACATTGAACAGTTTGATGAGAATATTTCAGATTGTATATGAAACCAGAACATTGTATGCCTTGATTGCACTAATGTACACAGCTATGATTTAACAATAAAAAAAAATAATAATAAAAAAAATAAGTGATTAGACCATCAGGGCTCTGCCCTCTTGAGTGGCATTAATGTCGTCATAAAAGGGCACCATAGTTAACCCTCTTCCCTTCTCTTTTCTTGCCCTTCCACCTTCCACCATGTGAAGCTGAAGCATTCTTCCCTTCAGAGGACACAGTGTTCAAGGCACCGTTTTGAATAACAATAACCAAGCGTGCTGGCATCTTGACATTGGACTTCCCAGCCTCCGGAGCTGTGAGCCAATACACTTGTGTTTGTTATGAATTACCCAGTCTTAGGTAGTCTGTTACAGTAGCACAAGCAGACTAAGGGACCACTCTTCTTTCTCCTCCCCGTCCTCCTCTCTTTGTAGCTCTCTCTCCCCTTTTCTCTCTCTCTCATTCTCTTCCTTTCTCTTATTTTTACGTAGTATACGTGCTAAACTGATAAAGGAATTCATCAAGCTGAAATACGTAGATTTTCAAGTCATTAATGGATTTGCCCTTTATAGTTACCTGTTATCATTTTTCTTTTTCCTTTCCATATTTTCTTTTTGAGACAGCGTCTCACTTTGTCACCCTGGATAGAGTGCCAGTGCCATGGTGTCATAGTTCACAGTAACCTCAAACTCTTGGACTGAAGTGATCCTTTTGCCTCAGCCTCCCAAATAGCTGGGACTAGAGGTGCCCGCCACAACGCCCAGCTAGTTTTAGAACCAGGTCTTGCTCTGGCTCCCAGAATGCTGGGATTACAGTTGTGAGCCACTGGGCCCAGCCTTCATTTATGCATTATCTTGATTAAGTATACCCAGAAATCCAAATTTCTGAGCCTTAAAAATAAGGGAATCACTGATTTCTACTAATCATGCCTATTAACTATAAAATCCACAATTAGTAGAATTGCTGAATGAGCTCATACTGTTCTTCATTGGTAAATATCAGAATTAACCCTTTCCAATCTATTTTTTCTTCCACCCACACACTCCCCAGCTCTTATTTGGAGCAAGAAAGAGGTTGGTGGATTGCTTGAAATTATCGTACAGCTTTAAAAGAGAAAAACGTAAATATAAACTCACCTGATGATTTTACTATATCTTTTAGGTTACACACAATAATTAAAGTGTTTTTGTTTATTTTTGTTTCCAAAAAAAACTTATTCTGTTGGATGAGGTCCGACAGGTCCGACATAGGATTAGAAAGGGTTAAGGAAGTTGTTTTTCATTAGAGGTAGAACTTTAGAGTCAGAATTAGTTACCACTTCCCTGAATTTGAGAACACGCTGATTTTGATGCCTTCTAAGAACCACTTCTGAAATTACCTCCTGGGCTAGGAGCAGCAGTATTGAGAAACGTATGCATCCAGCACTTTGAACAGCAAGTCACAAAATTCTATGTGGGACGTTTTGCATTTTGCGTAGTTTGTGTTCCGGGCAAAAAGTTCTCCCTTTAAGACACTGACAAGCTACATGATTGCCTTTGAACCATAAAGCTGTAGAGCAAAGATACCGTGGCCAAGAATGGGTAATCAGAAGGCCCTGATGGTGGTTTTCATGATTTTAAATGTTTTTCTTTTTGTCATTCTTGTTTTATGTATTATGTGTAACAGTGAAAAGTACTTACAGGGTAAACCACTAAAAATCATTCTGTGAAATAGATAGAAGAAAAAATTAAGAATAATGAAAAAATATTTTTCTTCAATGAAAAAGTCTGTGAAACTACGGTTTAGAATCCATAGAAAATGCAGAGTGTGGGCTTTCAAGCCAGCTTGTCTGGGTCCCTATCCGGCTCTACCAATTAGCCAGCTGTGTTACCTGGAACAAGTTATGGCACTCTCTGAGCCATATTAGGTCACTGTGACAATTTGTGAGACTCAAATGTTAGCTATAATCCTTTTGATTAGACAGAGATATGCTAATATTGTAACATATTTTGTGTCTGGGCGTGAAACCAGACATGTGAAGCAAGTTATAGCACTCTCTGTGTTGTATTGGGTCACTGTGACAATCAGTGAGACTCAAATGTTAATTATAATTTTTTTTTTTTTTTTTTTTGAGACAGAGTCTCACTATGTCACCCTCAGTAGAGTGCCTGGGTATCACAGCTCACAGCAACCTCAAACTCTTGGCCTTAAGCCATTCTCTTGCTCAGCCTCTCAAGTAGCTGAGATTACAGGCACCTGACACATGCCCAGCTACTATTTTTTGGTTGTAGTTGTCATTGTTGGCAGACTCACCAACTCCAGTGTATGTGGCTGGTGTCCTAGCCGCTGAGTTACAGGCACCGAGCAAGCTATAATCCTTTTTTTTTTTTTCAGTTTCTGGCCGGGGCTGAGTTTGAACCCTCCACCTGTGGCATATGGGGCTGGCGCCTTACTCCTTTGAACCACAGGTGCCGCCCTATAATCCTTTTGATTAGAAAGAGATATGCTAATACTGTGATACATTTTGTGTTTGGGCGTGGAACCATGGATGACTTTTAATTTTCCTGCTTAGGTTAATTTCTTAAACATTCTATTAATTCAACAGGGTCAGCTCCAAATGAAAAAAGAAAAAAGTATATCCATTTTTTCCCCCCAGTTCATTCTGGTAATAAATTGATCTTCCCTTTGTATAATAGGGCCCTGATAAAGTTTTGAGAACAGAATTGTATTTTGTTAGTAATGAGTGGAACCTAACCATTGTTCGTCTGCCCATTTGCCATCTGCGCTAGAACCGTGCGCTAAGGACGAGAAAGGTGCACATTGTAGGTTTCTGCCTCTTTAAGTTGATAGGCTGGAGGAAAGGGTAAGAAACAGTGGGAAAAATGCAGAAGTAAAAGTGCTGTGAGAACACATCAGGGATAGACATCTAACCCAGACAGGGTGAGTGGAAAGACTGGGGCCAGGCCTTAAGAAGGACGGGGGGAGTTGGCCTCAGGGTGTTGTGTGCAGAGGCTGCCAGCCAGAAGGTCAGAGGCTGTGGGAATTGGGACACAGGTTGGGGGGCGGGGCGTAGGGAGGAAGGAGGTTCCCAGAGAAGCGGCCCATTACCATTGTCCCCAGATCAGAATGGCTATGATTAAAAAACCCAAAAAAATAACACAAAGGGAATGCCTATATATGTTTTTGGTGGGAATGCAGATTAGTATACCGTCTATGGAAAACAGCATAGAGATTTATCAAAGAAGTAAAACATCTCTGGTTAGGTGCAGTGGCTCACGCCTATAATCCTAGCACTCTGGGAGGCCGAGCCAGGAGGATTGCTTGAACTCAGGAGTTCAAGACCAGGCTGAGTAAAAGCAAGACCTCATCTCTCCTAAAAATAGAAAATATTAGCCAGGCTTCAGGAAAATATTACTACAGGTACATACCTGTAGTCCCAGCTACTGAAAAGGCTGAGGCAGGAGGATTGCTTGAACCCTGCAGTTTGAGATTGCTGTGAACTAGAGTGATACCACAGCACTCTAGCCTGGGCAACAGAGTGAGACCCTCAAAAAAGAAAAAAAAGAAAAACTCAAGATCGAACAGAACTGCCATATGCTGCCATGTGATTCAGCAACCTCACTACTGGGGTTCTACTAAAGGGGAAAACATTGGCATAACATACCTACATGCAAACATTCATTGCAACACTATTCACAATAACAAAGATGAGGAATCAACGTTAGTGCTGGTAAGGCAGTGATTGGATACACACTACTCAATTGTGCAAAAGAATGAAGTTATGTTTTCAGTAGCAAAAGGGATGGAGAGGAGCTCATTATCTCAAGTGAAACAGCTCCTAGGGAGAAAGACAAATATCACATGTTCTGGCTCCTGAACCGGAGGTGATGACAATGTGCCCAAATGGCCCAGACTGGATGATGGACAGTGGCCTCAGCAGGGTGAGGGGGTGGGGCATGAGAAATTATTTCCTTGTCTTGGCACCCGTAGCTCAGTGGTTAGGGTGTTGGCCACACACACTGGGGCTGGTGGGTTCGAACCTGGCCTGGGGCCTGCTAAACAACAAAGACAACAACAAATAGCCGGGCATTGTGGCAGGCGCCTGTAGTCCCAGCTACTTGGGAGGCTGAGGCAAGAGAATCGCTTGCGCCCAAGAGTTTGAGGTTGCTGTGAGCTGTAATGCCGTGGCACTCTACCGAGGGTGACAGAGTGGGTTTTTTTTTTTTTCTCAAAAAACAAAAACAAAAACAAAAAAAGAAATTACTTCCTGGGTACAAAGTATATTATTCAGGTGATATATTCTATGCAGGTCACAAAAATGACACTGCGCCATGAATTTTTGCAGATAAAAAAAAAAGGGAAAGGAAGAGGTGCAGCCTATGGCCTTGGGTGGCAACAGCAGAGATGGAAATTACAGACGCTTGGAGAGTGATCCTCTTAGGGAGAATCCATGTGACTTGAGGTTGGACCCAGTCAAGGAATGGCTTTCAGTATTTTTGATATAACTCACAGGTGAGAAATATATTCCATACACCTGAGTCCACACATGTATTCTTCTCTACTTAATTAAAAAAATGGTGGCTGCAACTCAGTATAATGATCTTATGAGCCACTAGTACAGAGTCTAACGTAAACCCTAGCAGCTCTTAAATGTTCCAGGCCCAGCAATGGTGGCTTACACCTCGAATCCCTGCACTCTGGGAGGCAAAGACAGGTGGATTGCCTGAGCTCAGGAGTTTGGGACCAGCCTGAGCAAAAGCAAGACTCCATCTCTGCTAAAAAATAGAAGAAAACTAGCCCAGCATCATGGCAGGCACCTGTAGTCCCAGCACTCAGAAGGCTGAGGCAGGAGAATCTCTTGAGCCCAGGAGTTTGAGGTTGCCGTGAACTATGATGCCATGGCACTCTACCCAAGGAGACAAAGTGAGACTCTGTCTCAAAAACAAACATAACAAAACAAACAAACAAACAAAAAAAGGCTTTAGTGCTCTGAAAAAAAATGAGGGTGCCTATAGCTCACTCCCAGGGATTCTGAGTTAGTGAGCCTGGATCAAGATGCTAGCACCCATGTCCAAAGCTAGCCAGGTGGTTCTCTTATTTTGAGATAGGGTCTCCACTAGGCTGGAGTGCAGTGTTTTGATCATAGCTCACTGGTCCAACAATCTTCCTGCCTCAGCCTTTTGAGTAGTTGGGACTACAGGCAACTAGAGTTTGAGACCTAGTTGCTTTCCAAGGACCTGAAAAAAACAAAGTTAAAAAAAAACTATACACTCCAAGGGACAGATAGAAAACTGCAAATATGAATTAATGTTGAATTAAATGTCTATAAATCCATTTCATGAAGGGTCCATTTTTTGTATTTTTATAAAAGTATTTATAAAATAATGTGTTGGCAGCGCCTGTGGCTTAGTGGTCAGGGTGCTGGCCACATGCACTGGGGCTGGAGGTTCAAACCCAGCCCAGCCTGCTAAAAAAACAAGCAAGCAAACAAACAAAAAAAAAAACAAAAGTAGCCGAGTGTTGTGGCGGGTGCTTGTAGTCCCAGCTACTTGGGAGGCTGAGGCAAGAGAATCACTTTAGCCCAAGAGTTTGAGGTTGCTGTGAGCTGTGATGCCACAGCACTCTACCTAGGGTGATGAAGGGAGACTCTGTCTCAAAACATAAATAAAAGAAAATAAAACAAAATAAATAAATGTATAGGCTGAATTTTTCTCACTTCTTAAGAATTCCCTAGTATGTACGATGCCAGGAAATATTTGAACTGTTTTTCTCTGCTCTCACACCACAATTAACACAGAAGACTTCCATGACCAAATATGGGTGATTTCTTCCCTCCAACCCCACTTGCAACCAAACAGTCCTGCTATGGACCCCCTCTGAGGGTCCTCTCATTTGACACTACCTAGAGAGAGTGTCAGATCCCATGGCGCGAGGGCTCCGTCCCCAAGACTGCCCACCTTTTAGACACCAGTTGTAAGTCTGGGCCTTCAGAACTTCTGATCAGCGACTTCAAGCTGGGGTCCCAGGACACCCTTTTTGGCTTTGATTACTTGCTAGAGCAGCTTGCAGGACTCAGAAAACATTGAGTCACCTTTCTCAGTCTATTACTGAGGATATTTAAAGGATACAAATGAACAGCCAGATGAATGGGGACATAAGGCAAAGTCTGGGTCTTGAGCGCAGAAGCTTCTGTCTCCATGGAGTTTGGGGGAATGTCACCTTCCCCAGCACAGGGATGAATTCTTGTTCCCCTTCCTGTGACGGGTGTAGCTATCTGAAAGCTCCCCAAACCCTGTTCTCTTGGGCCTTGTATAGAGATGTGTTTGGATAGGCATGAGAGAGGCACTGGCAGCTGTGTTGAATGCGCCTGTGCCCTGTGTGCCCTTGTGCATAGCGTCCCTCTCTCCACACTATGGGGCAGAACCCTCTCTTGAATGAAGGTCTTAACAGCCTACAATCAGAAGATGAGAAGGAGAGTCAATCCCTGCCTCAGGCTGGTGAGAGAAGGGCAGGAGAAGATCAGAAAGAGAGATTAGGTTTTCTGGGCCTGGCTTCTGAGGTCTAAAGCTCTCCAACCTTATTAAAAAAAGACTCTAAGTTATCAGCTTGGAATGAAAACCAACTCAGTAGCCTTTGTATACTCCAATAACAACTAAGATGAGAGGCTAATTAAGGACACAACTCCCCTCACCAGAGCTTCAAACAAAATGAAATACCTAGGAATACACCTAACAAAGGAGGTGAAGGACCTCTATAAAGAAAAATATGAAACCTAAGAAAAGAAATAGCAGAGGATATTAACAAATGGAAGAACATACCATGCTCACGGCTGGGAAGAATCAACATTGTTAAAATGTCCACACTTCCCAAAGCAATCTACAGATTCAATGCCATCTCTTTTAAAATAGCAACATCATACTTTCAAGACTTGGAAAAAATAATTCTTCATTTTGTATGGAACCAGGAAAAAAACCAGTATAGCTAAGGCAGGTCTTAGTAATAAAAACAAAGCCGGGGCATCAGCATACAGACTTTAGGCTGTACTACAAGGCCATAGTGGTCAAAACAGCATGGTACTGCACAAAAATAGAGACTTAGACATTTGGAATCGAATAGAAAACCAGGAAATGAAACTAACATCTTACAGCCACTCAATCTTTGATAAACCAAATAAGAACACACACTGGGGGAAAGAATACCTATTTAATAAATGGTGCTGAGAGAACTGGATATCCACATGTAAAAGACT
>CAUYPK010032302.1:0-34923 GCA_963574355.1 Loris lydekkerianus | reverse complement strand
AGGGAGGGAGGTGGGTGAGGAGAGGTCCTGAGGATGGACACAGAGCAGGAGGGAGGGAGTTGGAGGACTGAGAGGTCCTGCCTTTCAACCCAGGCTCCCTGGGACCTGCAGCGGTGTAGCTGTGTCTTCCTACCAGCTTTTCTTTTTTCAGCTCAGGTTCCTACCCTCTTATTACTTCAGTGCACGCTCTGGTGTGGTGTCCTACCCGCAGGCATGTCTTGTGTAGGAACATGCGGTTTGCACTGTGGTCAGTCCAGCCAGGGCTTGGAAGGTGTCTTTGTCTTGTGACATCTGACCTTATGTCAGGGCACTTCCTGTCTGTCCTCAGCTCAGCCCTACCGTGTTGTCTGCTCAGTTCTGCCTCAGGTCTCTGCTGGCAGCTCTGCGGCTGGCCTGCAATGCTCTTGCTGGAATTGTCTGTGGGACACCCCTGGCTTTGTTCTCGGTGCAGACATCAGCTCTTCAGAGTGGCCTCTCCTGGCCGCCCTTTGCTCCCAGGGCACTCCACCCACCACCTTTTCCTGAAGAGACCCCTCTCTGAGCTGATCCTGTTCATTATTTATCTACTTATTTAAACCATAACTGGAATGGAACCTTTGTTAGAACCAGCTCTTGTGTGTATTTTTCACAACTCAGTTCCTATGAATGACCTAGGATGTATTTATGATAAAATGTTTTAAAAATACTGACAGCTCAAGGTGGGCACGGTGGCTCATGCTTGTAATCCTAGCACTCTGGGAGACTGAGTAGGTGTATTTCTTGAACTCAGGTTTGAGACTAGCCTGTGTAAGAGTAAAACCCCGTCTCTAAAAAACTAGCGGGGTGTTATGGCTGGTGCCTGTCGTCCTAGCCACTTGGGAGGCTGAGGCAAGAGAATTACGTGAGCTCCAGAGTTTGAGTTTGCTGTGAGCTGGAAACCACGCAAGTCTACCCAGGGTGACAAATGAGACTCTGTCTCAAAAAACAAACAACAAATAATAAATGCTCACTTTTTAATTTTATCATCTCACTTAATCCTCCTAACAGACAGTATTATCCCAGTTTTACTGACACCAAGGAGCTGAGTGGGATCCTGGATTAAGGAGTGGCGTAAGCTGAGTGCCCAGTACACATTAATTAAATTAACGCCTCTTTTTGTGTGTGTGTGTTCCTGACTTCCCTGTCTGGTGGCCCGTGATGACCTCCTGTTGCTTCCTTCGCCATGTTGTTAATTTTCACATTTTCTCTGAGGTCTTAATGCACAGCAACAGCATGAACAACACACACGTGAGGAGAGCCCACCCACACTGTATCTTACTCTGTGATCTGATGTGTGATACGTATCACGCCCATGTTAGAAGCTCCCTGATTAGATTATAAGTGCATGTCCTCAAAATTCATCTGTATTGGAAAATACCACCTGGAACTTTTCACTCCATTCCTGATGCAAAAGCCCAGTCAAGTGAGTATCTACCTACCCACACACCAACCCGTGACGGTGCCTCATCCCACTTCCCCTTGTCAGTGTGATCTTAATTCTGCCAGGCTCTCACCTTTCTGCTCTCTCCAGCTTCTGTCGGCCACCTGGGTGCTATTTCCCTTCGGAGTTCCCCTTTCCATTCTCCGGCCTCCTCCCTGGCAGTCCCACTGCTTGGACATGGCCCTTCCTGCGCACCCACCTGCTTGCACATGTCTGCCAGAGCTCACTCCCTCAGCCGAGGCATCAGGCAGTTGTCACTTTATTCTACAGCTATTAATGAAGGCCCACTTCCCATTAAGCAGCAGGCCTGGGTGCTAAGAAAAACATATTAATAAATGAGAACAATGGGTGTGGTCCTTGCCTCCTGAAGCATGGTCTCCCGAGGGACATCTGATCAAACTAAAAAGCTTCTGCACAGCCAGAGAACAGTAAGTAAACCAAGCAGACAACCTTCAGAATGGGAGATGTTTGCAGGTTATGCTTCCGACAAAGGTCTGATAACTAGAATCCACAGAGAACTCAAACTAATCATTAAGAAAAGAAGAAATAACCCCATTTCTATGTGGGCAAGAGACTTGAACAGAAACTTCTCTGATGAAGACAGGTGCATGGCCTACAAACACATGAAAAAATGCTCATCATCTTTAATCATCAGAGAAATGCAAATCAAAACTAGTTTGAGATATCATCTAACTCCAGTAAGGTTAGCCCACATCACAAAATCCCAAAACTACAGATGTTGGCATGGATGCAGAGAGATGGGAACTTTTCTACGCTGCTGATGGGAATGCAAGCAAATACGACCTTTTTGGAAAGAAGTTTGGAGAATACTCAACGAACTAAAAGTAGACCTACCATTCAATCCTGCAATCCTCTACTAGGTATATCCCCAGATGATCAAAAATTATTTTACAACAAAGATGTTTGCACTAGAGTGTTTATTGCAGCCCAATTCATAATTGCCAAGACATGGAAACGGACCAAGTGCTGATTGACCCATGAATGGATTAACAAATTGTGGTATATGAACACCATGGAATAATATGTAGCCATAAAAAAAGATGGAGACATTACATCTTTTATGTTTACCTGGATGGAGCTGAAAAATATTCTTCTTAGTAAAGTATCTCAAGAATGGAAAAAAAAATGTATCCAATGTACTCAATACTACTATGAAATTAATATATAAACACCTACACACTCATATGAATGGCAAAACATAACTATAGTCTAGAAAGCAGAAGGGAAGAGAAGAGAGGGGAGGGGAAAAGGGAGGTGGGAGGAGGGAGGGTATTTGGGGGACCTCACCTAATGTGCATGATGCAATGGTACATTTCAAAACTATTAAGAGTATAGTTTTGGGGAAAAAACCCAAAGAATCAGCTGATACAGTGAATGGATGAAGGAAAGATACCGAGTGCTGTGCTGTGAGCATGTTATGGTGGCCTGATCAAGTTTGGAAGACTCGAGGCTTCTAGGACAGTGTAGAGTTTTCTAGGACATTCTAGCTCAAATTTGAGGATGATTTGCAGTGAACTGGGTAGACATGGGGAGCACGGCATTCAGGCAAAGGGAGGAGTAACTACAAAGGCCCTGGGGTGCCACTTTCAAAGAAATAACTTGAGGCCAGGGTGGCTGAGCTGAAGAGAAGAGGATGGAGCTGAGATGAAGTGGGTGACGCCACGCTGGGCAGGACATTTTGGAGCCCATGCTGCTGACCAATGACAAAGTCTTGAAAGCATTTGTGTAGGTGAGATAGGATCTAGCTTACGTTAAAAAGACCACTTTGGATAAAGTGTGTAGAATAGATTGGATGACCCTAGGTTTTTGTCTCATGCTGTTTGCTGTGGTTAGAGGAGAGCCATTTGGGGAAGAAAGGTCAAAGTTCAGGATTGATACAATTAGCTTAACCTTGAGTAGACAGGTGCATAAACATATTTGGAGTTTCAAAAGAATCTGGGGTTAAATGAGCTATGAAGTAGTGATTAAAGTCATGACTGGTTGAAGCTGCCAAAGGAGGCAATAAGGAGCCATCAGGGAAGGAGACAGGATCGGTCTATAATGGATCTTAACATTTAAAGTCTAAGCAGAGGACATTGAGAAGGAACATCCAGGCAGGAGGAAAGCTAGGGGAGGACAATGTGCTGGGGGCTAACTTAGGACTCTTTCAGATGTACATTACTGACATGTATTTTCAATTGATACAAGCAAAAAAGAATAATTTGTCTGCTCTTATATACAATTAGGATTGGTCAGATACCCACATACCATATGGACTGAAAGTTAGGACAGGGATGGTTGGTTCCTCAAAAGAAATTAATGGCGCTGTCACCTGAGGAAGCTGAGAAGAAGTCAGGCAGGCAAAGTCTCAGACACCCTAACAGATGCGAAAATAGTAATAATTCTAAGAAGGAAAGTGTGCAGAAAGCATGATACGCCATGAAGAGATCATGAAAGAGGACAGCCAAAATGCCCATATTCAGCTACCTGGAAGTCACTGGTGACCTCACATTCACACAAATAGCTCCATCACAGGTGGGATGTGGTAGGAATCATAATGCAAGTAGAAACACCCATGTGAATCCTGGAGAGAAAAATCACTTAGAACCAAAACAATCAAAGAAAGCTTCATGTTAGGAGTAGCATTTAAGGGTTAGGGGGTGGGGTGTGGTGTCTCATGCCCGTAATCCTAGCACTCTGGAAGGCAGAGGTTGGTGGATTGCTTGAGCTCATGAGTGGATTGCTTGAGCTCATGAGTGGATTGCTTGAGCTCATGAGTGGATTGCTTGAGCTCAGGAGTGGATTGCTTGAGCTCATGAGTGGATTGCTTGAGCTCAGGAGCGGATTGCTTGAACCCCTGAGTAGCTGGGACTACAGGTGCCCACCACCGCTACTGGCTCATCCCTTCACTTTTTCTCTCAGGAAGCTGGCACTAGAAGGGAAGATAGGGATGAGGGATGTGGGATGGAAGGTAATTTAGGGGACTCCGTATTATAGTCAAGTATTTCCACTATTGCTCCCAGAACAAACTTGTGTATCCTGAATCTCTAACCATGGGGGGTACATTGTTATTCCTCATGGCACTCTGCCTAGGACTGATGAATGTTCAGGAATCTCAGTGTTAGTGACCAAGGACCAGAACCTATTCATTTAGTCCCTATCTTGTCCTTAGGCTCTTAGGATTTGTCTGCAACTCTGACATCTGGGAGCCAATTTCATTTGCCCAGAAAGCAAGATTGTACAAATTAGAAGTCAGCATTGATATTTCACTCACATGTCTCCACTCAGAGACCTTCAACACAGCATAAGTAATAGTCTCTAATAGGAGTCACTGAGGGTATTTGAGCAGGGACAGGCAATAAACAGAGCTACTTTTGGCAAATATTGTTCTTGGCAGTGGTTTCCTAATAGATCTGAGAAAGCAGAAATGGGAAATGGAAAACTGTTAGGAGACTGATGTGTCCAGGGAGAAAAATTCTGAGCCAGAGGGACTGAGTTAGATGTGGAAAGGTGCAGGTGGATTTTAGAAACACTTCTCTGGATGGAAACCATGCTTCAGAAAAGAAAGAAGCAACGAAAGATAAGACAGAGCAGAAATTTCTGCAGGCCAGGAGCAGAGTGAG
The DNA here is from genome assembly GCA_963574355.1 of Loris lydekkerianus. Lineage (NCBI taxonomy): Eukaryota > Metazoa > Chordata > Mammalia > Primates > Lorisidae > Loris > Loris lydekkerianus. The sequence goes on along the minus strand of CAUYPK010032302.1, from coordinate 29,841 downwards.
GACACTCAGCATGATGTTGAGGATCTGAAAACCTGTGGACTCAGGACGCAGGGACCCTGTACTGGCTTCAGAAGCTGGTCTGGGAGCAGAGCTGAGCTCATTTCAGAAGCCCAGGGCAGGATCTCAGCCAGGTCTTGGCTACCCATCAGTGACCAGGAATGGAAGAGTTGACCTGACTGCCTGGGATGGCAGCAGCAAGGGGCCCCTTGACCAGGGCTCAGGGAAGAAGCAGACCCGAGAATAAGAGTGAGCCCTGGCCCTGTGAAGGACAGCTTCTTACTGAAGACTCAAGCTACCCAACACAGTGCATGGGGTCTCCATGGGAGTGAGGGTGGGTCACTCATAGTCACCTTGGCCTAGGCTCCACAGGGAACCTCTCCTCTAAGACTGCCCATCTCTTCACTCCACTCCACAGGCCTTCTTGGCTTGTCAGTTAGTCTCATCTGATTTTTCTCCTTTAGGGAATTAGGGATGCCTTTGTTGAAGCCCCTGGAGTGTGGAGAGCAGCCTCATTTATCCAGTCTCAGAGCCAGAACACCATTGTAGTGAGAGGGCTCTTTCATTGTGCCAACTCCACTTTGCTCTGTGTGTTAGCTTCTTTTGTATTCCTATAAAGAAATTCCTGAAACTGGGTAATTTATAAAGAAAAGCAAGTGGTGTGTCCTAGCACTTTGGGAGGCTGAGGTGGGAGGATTGAAGTCAAGAGTTCAAGACCAGCCTGGTCACGGGCAGTAAGAAAATAAATAACCAGAATTAATCAGAATTAAATAAAATTGAGAAAATAAGAACCATTTGGAAGGTCAGTGAAACAAGAAGCTAGTTCTTTGAAAAGATTAATAAAATCAATAAACCTTCAGCCAGATTGACAAGAAACAGAAAACTAAGATATCTAATAACCTCAATTACTGATTACTACAAAAAACTCCCTGTCCAGAAATTTGAAAATGTGGAGGAAATGAACTGATACCTAGAATTACACCACCTCCCTAAACTCAATCAGAAAGAACTAGAAACTTTGAACAAACAAAAATCAAGCCCTGAAATTGCAACAACAATAAAAAAATCTTCCAACAAAGAAAAGTCTTGGACCATATGACTTCACACAAGAATTCTACTAAACCTTCAAAGAGGAGCTCATACCTATATTGCAGAACCTATTCCAAAATACTGAGAAGGAAGAAACCTTCTCCAACTCCTTCTATGGAGCAAACATCACTCTGATACCAAAACCAAAAAAGGATGAAAAAACAAGAAAAACAAACAAACTACAGACATTGTGTCATTAATGAATATTGACACAAAGATATTCAATAAAATCCTAGCAAATAGAATACAGCTATACATCAAAAAAATTATGGATCATGATAAGCTGGGCTTAATCCCAGGGATACAAGGTTGGTTCAACATATGTAAGTTCATTAATATAATTCACCATATAAACAGAAGCAAAAACAAAGATCATATATAGACATTGAGAAAGCATTTGACAAAATCCAACATCCTTTCCTGACAAGAACAGTTAAGAAAATAGGCACAGATGGGACATTTCTTAAACTGATGAAAGTTATTTACAACAAACCCACAGCCAATGTCATACCCAATAGAGTAAAACTGAAAGCATTTCCTCTAGGAACAGGACTCAGACAGGGCTGTCCACTATCACCACTACTATTCAACATAGTGCTGGAAGTTCTAGTCAGTGTAATTGGGCAAGAGAAAGATATCAAGAGCATTCAAATAGGGACAGAGGAGGTCAGACTCTCACTCATTGCTGGTGATATGCTCTTATGCTTAGAAAACCCCAGGGACCCAACCATAAGGCTCTTGGAAGTGATCAAGAAATACAGTAATGTCTCTGGATATAAAATCAACGTCCACAGATCAGTACCCATCATATATGCCAATAACAGTCAAGCTAAGAATCAAATCAAAGACACAACACCCTTCACAGTAGCTTCAAAGAAAATGAAAAACCTGGGAATATACCTGACAAAAAACGTAAAGGATCTCTACAGAGAAAATCCTGAGAAAAGAAATAGCAGATGACATCAACAAATGGAAGAACATACCATGCGTCTGGCTGAGAAGAATCAACATTATTAAAAATGATCTACAGATTGAATGCAATTCCCATCAAATACCAACATCATACTTTGAAGAACTTAAGAAAATAGTACTTCATTTCACATGGAATCAGAAAAAAATCCCAAACAGCTATTGAAATTCTATGAAATAAAAGCAAATCTGTAGGCATCGTGTTACCAGACTGCAGGTTATATACTACAGGTCTAAATGACCAAAACAGCATGGCACTGGCACAAAAATAGAGACATAGATCCATGGAATAGAATAGAAGACTTAGAGATGAACCCAGTCACATATCACTATCTGATCTTTGGTAAGCTAAACAAAAGCATGAACTTGGGAAAAGAATCCCTATTTAATAAATGGTACTGGGAGAAACAGAACTGGTCAGCCACATGTAGAAGACTGAAACTGACCCACGCCTCTTACCACTTACAAAAATTGACTCTTGTGGATAGTAGATTTACATTTAACACATGAGACAATAAGGACTCTAGAAAAAAGTATGGGAAAACCTACAAATAATAATGGACTGAGAAAAGATTTTTATGAAGAAGACCACTTTGGCAATTGCAGCAACACCAAAAATAAATAAATGGGACACAATCAAGAGAAAAAGCTTCTGTACAGCTAAGGGCACAACAACTAAAGCAAATAGACAACCTTCAGAACGGGAGAAGATATTTGCATGCTACGAATTTGACAAAGAGCTGATAACTAGAATCTATAGAGAACTCAAACTAATCAATAAAAAAAAGAGGAAATAATCCCATTTATCAGTGGGCAAGAGACATGAACAGAACCTTTCCTGAAGAAGACATACGAATGGCCAAAAAACACATGAAGAATGCTCACCATCCACAATCATTAGAGAAATGCAAATCAAATCCACCTTGAAATATCACCTAATCCCAGGGAAAATAGCCCACATCACAAAGTCCCAAAGCTACAGATGCTGGTATGGATATGGAGATATTGCTGGTGAGATTGCAAACTAAGACAGCATCTTTGGAGAATTCTCAAAGAGCTAGAAGTACAGCTTCATTTGATCCCACAATCCCACTACTAGCATCTACCCAGACAAAAAAATCGTTTTACCACAAGGATATTTGCACTAGAAGTTTATTGCAGCCCAAGTCACACTCACCAAGATGTGGAATCCACCCAAGTGCCCATCAGCACACGAATGGATTAATAAACCATGGTATGTGTGTACCATGAAATACTATTGAGCCACAAGAAAAGATGGAGACTTTATATCTTTTGTATTTACTTTGATGAAGTTGAAGCACATGCTCCTTAGTAGAGTATCACAAGAATGGAAATGCGAGTATCGAATGTACTCAATATTAATGTGAAACCAATCGATAGACAACTCCACGCCCACATGAAAGGAAAACACAACTCACTTCAAGGGAGGAGCGGGGAGGGGGGGGATGGTGAGCTCTCACCTAACATGCACAGTGTGAGGGTATTCAGCACACCCCCTGGGTGAAGGGCTCAACTATAACGTGGACTTTGTCTGATAAAAGCAAACAATGTCACCTAATGGTTTGTACTCTCATATTAATCTGAAATTAAAAAAAAAAAAAAAAAAAGAGCAAAACCTGTCTTTCTAAAAAATGGAAAAATTACCTGAGCATGGTGCTGGGTGCCTGTAGTCCCAGCTACTCGGGGGCTGAGGCGGGAGGATACTGAAGCCCAGGAATTTGAGGCTGCTGTGAGCTGTGATGACACTACGGCACTCTAGCTGGGGCAACAGAGTAAGACTCTGTCTCAAAAAAAAAAAAAAAAAAAAAAAACAAGAGAGGAGGTTTCTTTGGGTCACAGTTCTGCAGGCCACACGAGAGGCATGGTGCCAGCGTCTGTTTCTGGTGAGGGGTCAGGAAGCTTCCAATTGAGGTGACAGGTGGAGGGGAAGAGGATGTGTCACATGGTGAGAACAGGAGAGGAGTGAGGGGCCAGGCTCCTCTAAACAGCCAGCTCTCCTGAGCTAACATGGTGAGACCCCCCATTATCACAGCAGGGCCCCAGCCCCTCAGGAGGGAGCTGCCTTCATGACCCAGACGCCTCCCACCAGGCCCCCTCCAATACTGGGGACCAAATTTCAACATGAGATTTTGGGGGGACAGACACCCCAACCATATCACCCCATGTGACAGAAGACCCCTTCCAGTATTGTACTAGCCCCAGAGGGTGATGTTTTGCCCCAGGAAAGGGGAGGCTCTTTTTCACAGTGCTGCTTTCCAGGGAGACATACTCCCTCCTGAGAGGACCCCCTTGCCCACGCAGCACAGAGTGCAAGTGGCTTGTGCCCAGGGCCTCTAGAGCTGGAGGCTGCCGAAGCTGCAGAATTCCTGCCACAGCTCCTGCGGAGGGCCTTGGGCGAGTTTCCTGTGATGGGTTTCTGAATCCTCAGACAAACCATGGTGATTAGAAGGAAAACATAATGATAGTGAAGCCACCTCTCTCCACTCACTTCAGGAGCACTTTTCTGAGTGTTTATTTCTGGCATGGAGCTATTTTAGGGGCAGGGCAGAGCATGGAGGGAGTGGACAGGGAATGGGCCTAAGTGCCAGCTTGAGGGGGAGCCTCCAGGGGATGGGCACATCAGGGTTTGGTCTGTGGGAAATGAAACCTGCCCTGCTGTGGGCCGATTCTTTGATCTTCCAGTAACTGCTGGAGTGGCCATTAGCATCCTTAACACCGAGGGGAGTCACTGGGAAACCCTTTAGCCTGCTACTGTGACTTAGTAGATGTGTGAGTGTGTGCACGTGTGTGTTTGAGAGAGAGTCCTGGATCTTTGATATTTTTTCCATAATACAGTTTTCATATTTGAAATGACGTGACACCTTCAAAATAAAGTTCAGTTTTGTTGTTGAATATTGATTTATCTGAGCACTTACACTGCAAAGTCACACAGTCTTAAACTTAACAGGAGAACAGAAACTCCCCAAACTTAAAATGCTGAGTAAAATCACATGCCCAAGAGCCCTTATCCAACTTGTCAGGGACAGGTGTTTCCTCACAGCCTGACAGTTAGGGCTGAGCTCTAGACACTGGCTAGATTTTTGCTGGACCCATTTTGTTCAAAACTTAGGTTTGAACCTTAGTTTTACATCTGTGAGCTAAGGAGAACCTGTAAGTGGAATAAGCTACCTCAGAAGGTTGTTCATTTTTCTTTTCTTTTTTAAAAATGAGAATTAAGTGAAATAACTCATGCAAAGTGTTAGCCCATCTGAGGTGGACATGCAGTGCATTTTTAATGGATTTTTGTTATCTGAAAAGACTTGAACTAAAGTGCACATCAGAAGGGAATCCTTCTTTGTTTCAGAGGCTGTTGAGCAGGGTGCATGCATAGCTCTTGGAAGCCCCCGAATTTTAAAAAATTAATTTAATTGGGCGGCGCCTGTGGCTCAGTGAGTATGGCACTGGCCCCATATACCGAGGGTGGTGGGTTCAAACCCAGCCCTGGCCAAACTGCAACAACAAAAAAAACAGCCAGGCATTGTGACAGGTGCCTGTAGTCCCAGCTACATTGGAGGCTGAGGCAGGAGAATTGCCTGGGCCCAGGAGTTGGAGGTTGCTGTGAGCTGTGATGCCATAGCACTCTACTGAGGGTGATAAAGTGAGACTCTGTCTCTAGGAAAAAAAAAAAAAAAAAGAAAGAAATAAAAAGAAAAAAATTAATTTAATTTTAATTTTAAGTGCTATAAGAAAAATTAAACTATTTTCTTTTAAATTCCTGTTAAGAACCTCAGCCTTTTCCTAAATAAATAGAGCAAATAGATGAATAGTGATATGTGTGAATAGTGACATTGATGCCATAATATAGATAAAATAGGGGTGTCCATGGTGGACAATTCAGCATGAGGGGGGGAGGGAAGCACCCGAGTGAGCTCTCACACTCCTCCCTGGTGCAGCTTTCCCCCCAGTATATATACTTTTAAATTTACGATTGTTTTGAGGGCACAAATGATTAGGTTACATTGTTTCTTATGTATAGTTCAAGTAGTGGTTGAGCCCTTCACGCTGGGGCTGTGCTGTAGACCTCACACTGTGCATACCAGGTGAGAGCTCACACTGTGCACACCGTTCCCCTCCTCCTCTCTTCCCTCTTCCCTCTCCCTCTCCCCTCTCTTCCCTTGAATTTAGTTGTGTTTTCCTTTCATGTGGGCATGTGGTTGTCTATCGATTGGTTTCACATTAATATTGAGTACATTCAATACTTGCGTTTCATTCTTGTGATACTCTACTAAGGAGAATGTGCTTCAACTTCATCAAAGTAAATAACAAAAGATATACAGTCCCCATCTTTTCTTGTGGCTCAATAGTATTCCACGGTACACACATACCATGGTTTATTAATCCATTCATGTGCCGATGGGCACTTGGGTGGATTCCACATCTGGGTGAATGTGACTTGGGCTGCAATAAACTTCTAGTGCAAATATCCTATGATAAAATGATTTTTTTGTCTGGGTAGATGCTAGTAGTGGGATTGTGGGATCAAATGGAAGCTGTACTTCTAGCTCTTTGAGAATTCTCCAAAGATGCTGTCTTAGTTTGGAATCTCACCAGCAATAAGAAAGTGTTTCCTTCTCTCCATATCCATACCAGCATCTGTAGCTTTGGGACTTTGTGATATGGGCTATTCTCCCTGGGATTAGGTGATATCTCAAGGTGGTTTTGATTTGCGTTTCCCTTATTGTTAGAGACAATGAGCAGTTTTCATGTGTTTGTTGGCCATTTGTATGTCTTCTTCAGGAAAGGTTCTGTGCGTGTCTCTTGCCCACTGATAAATGGGATCATTTGCTCTTTTCTTGATGATCCTGGTGCAGCATTCACACTCAGGCCAGACGCCCTCCCCTCTACGTGCCCTGACTCACCCAGACTGCTCAGCCTGGAGCAGGCCCAGCCTCTGCCACCGTAACACCTGCCAGCCCCTTTCTTCCTAGCAGTTCTCCCCTCCCTGTGGCCAGTCTCACTTCCACAGTGTGGGTCCCTGAGCAGGAGCTGAGCAAGGGCCACATTGCCCTCCCGAGCTCTGCCCGTCCACCCTGGCAGGCCCGGCGCACTTACCATGGAGTAGGCCTGGGGTTCACTCTGCTTTCTGTCATCTTAGATGCCAAAAATTTTTAACTGTTTGAATGATTTGTTTTCATTTTTTAAATGACAAAACAAACATGAAAGTACCCACCATTCAGATTTAACAAATGTCATTATTTTGCCATATTTGCTTCGGATCTTTTTTTCAAGTTGTAAATAAGTTCCAGCTGCAATGGAAACCTTCCCTCTCTCCCTCCCCAGGACTAAGCACTCGATGGCCCTTGTTTCTTTTCTAGGCTTTCACACTTCATGGCATCTGCGTAGGATCCACAAGCTGCATTGCAGGTAGTGCTGTTTGGGGTGTTTAATGTGTTTACATAAATAGTATTTTGCTGTTTTTACTCAACATTGTTTTTCCAAGATTTACCCTATTCTGATGCTTGTAAAACTAGTTCATTCATATTTAAATCACTACTGTCTAGGAAGAATGTATCATAATTATGTTCCAATTCCCAACTGATAGATATTTAGGTGGCTTCCGATTTTTTTTGTGACATGACTAAAAATATTATTGTATGGGTATGCTCGAGCACTTGGGTGATATTATTTCTAGCCTATGTATGGTAATCAAATTTCTTTTTTTAAAAAGATTTACTTATGTGTTTATTATTGTTTCATGTCAATTTAAAGGTATAAAGAATTAGGTCAGAATGTTTGTGTTTGTTAGGTGGAGTCCCTCCTAAGCAAATTTCTAACTTCCTGCTGATACTAAATTGCTCTCCAACGTGGCACACTTCTCCCAGGACTGTAGAGGAGGGCGCGCTTGTCCCTCGGCGATCGCCACACTCAGCAGCACGTGCTGAACACTTTGCCACCGCCTTACTTCCCTCTGAAGCCTATCAAAGGTCAGCACCTCTTCACGGGGTTTTGACCGTTCAGTTCAGGTTTTCCTCCTCTGTGACTTGTTCACCTACTACTTTTACTTTTGGACGTACTTGATCTTGTTTATTTGTAAGATCTCTTTATGCACTTTGGGCAGTGAGACTTTGTTGGTTATATGGATATTGTAGGAATATTGGCAAGAGCAGGAATGATGTTCTTCTCAATGGCAGACCCAAATTAATTAGTTGGTTCTTTTATATAGCAGTTAGAGATCAATTAAAACAGGGGACAAAATTTAACCCAAAGGTTTTTTAACAAATCTCTTTGGTTTTCCACCCAAGATAATATTTGGTCATAAGAACTATTAATGACTCTGCAGTCTCAGCTTCTGCTGCTTAAGTTCCTTCTCGTGTTTTAAAAGACTCAGCCTTCTGCTCTACCCCCTCTTGAGAGAGGTGGACTCCAAGGTCATCTTTCTGTGGACATAATCTTGCAACTCTTCCTTAGTCAGGGCAGGTGCCCTGACTCTCTTTTCATTAGCTAGAATGACTGACAGAGATGATATCCAATTGTAACTTGTTCTTTTCTTATTAGGGATACCAAGAAATGGGCTTTTCTCTTCTCTCATAAAAATATTATTAAAAAGCTAGCTTGCATCATTCTTCCGAATGAAGAGTAAGACGTGACAATTATATACCCCTAGTCTTTCCCTGCTTGCGTTTTGTATGAATTATCTGCTGGGATGAAATGTTGAGGGCTTTGTATGTGTTGCCTCTGATCATGCAAGGGGGAGGAAGAATTGCAAGATGGCAAGTGTCTGAGAGTCTCGGCCTTCAAAGCAGGACTTTCCAAGGGTTTTGGAATCCTAATTTGCAAGTATCTCCCCCAGCTTATATAAGGTTACCTCTTATTTTTGGTGTACTTTCTCAGATAGAAGTGGGCGATCTCATACTTTGTGTCTATTCACATAGATCCATCCACATGGCTCTTCCCCAGATTTCCTTGTACCTAAATTTCAATCTTATTCCTTCCAGGGGCCCCAACCAGTCAGTTCAGCCATCTTCCTCTGCCCAGGAGTCCTCACACCTTTATCTTGGGTTACTCTTCTTTCCACACAAAGTGGATGATAATATACTTGACCTAAATCTATTCATAAGAGGAACTTTTCCTCACTGCTGTCTTTCTGAGGCACCCCGAGTGGGGCTGTAGTGCAGGAGCATTCCATTTCCAGCTTGTGCCAACATATAAAGCTAACCCACCCATGAACCAAGCTCTTGTGCTCTCTGGACCCCGTTGAGCTCCACGCCAAGTGCACAACCGATTGTTGAGGACCCATTTGGTTTAGGCCTTGTTGAGTCTGAAATTCCCCAGCTTCTGGCCACAAAGTCAGATGTCAGTTCCCATGAGGGTCGACAACACATGAAGAGCTGATTTTCATGGTCTGTGATCTCTCCTGGACTCCAGGGTCTTGCACCAGAATCCTCAATATCTTCTGTCAGCACTTGCCAGTGGCTCCTGCCAGAGACACTGTCAAGTGCGAAGGGTTCTTTTAGGTTGTGTGGCTCAAGTGGCAAGAGTGCTCGTGCTGAAGACTGGACCTGACGCAGAGCCTTTTCCTGGCTTTCCCTCCCCCTGACATAGCACCTTTGGACTCCGCTATGACAAACAGCAGGAAAATAACACAGCCCTGGATAAGATGACAGTTGCATGTCTCATGTGAATGCAGACTGCTTCTGGCCCTTCTTCGTCCCACACCAGTGACCTCGTACAATGTGCCCGAGGCTCCGTGAAACTGTCCTAGCGAAGAGACCACATGTGTTTGGCACAGAAGCAGCAACTGAGGCAGCTACTGGTTAAGTTGTCGTGCTGACTGTCAACGTGCCTTTACCCGCTCAAGTGTTTCAGGGGCCAGACTGGTGAATTAAATGGAGATTATAATGAAGACCACTGCCCCTGAGTCCTCCAAGTCTTTGAGGGTGACAAGAGTCTGCCCTCCTCTCCAGAGCTGATATTGTTTCAATTCACTGTCTTGGTCAGGGGGCAGTTTCTGGGGCATCTACCTGGCTTCCTCAATCGCTCTTTTGCTCTTTTTCTACAGATCAAAAAACAAATGTGATTTTTATGACAACTCCAAAGTATGTCCATTTGAAGTATACATTTGGAAACCAAGGAAATGACCACGAGATGGTCCATGTGTGTCCTGGACATGCCTTGAGGTAGCACTGGCTCTGAATTCTATTCACTACCAACCCACCATTGCCCCTTCTCTAACGGGAGGGCCATGTTATATACATGGAAAGAGTATTCCCCTTTCCAAAATATGTACAGTAGAACCTCCATAAATGCCTACCTCCTTACACTGACCACCTCCTTAGGTTGACCTAATGTTCAACATGTACCACATGTATGTATCCGTGCAGGAGGCCTGGTTCCTTATCCTTGGGTGAGTGGCCATGGGTCTTTTCTGGGAAAGAGTGGGAGAATCAACACAGATAATTCTCACCGTGGCTGTGCAGAGCTTGTTGCCCGCCTTTCCTTTAATCAGGGGGTCCTGGGGCAGAGAACTGGCTCTGCTTTGAGCACTGAGCAGGGGATCTGTTTCTTCACAGGGCTGGCTAACCTCTGCCATCTGCTCATCTACTCCTGATGCCTTCTGAATATGCCCTAGCTGGCTGCCCATCTCTACTGCCCAGAAGAACACCATGACCTTTAAGCTTCCTTCGTAGATCCCCGTAGATCAGGCTCCCCTGGCTGCCAGTCCATCCTCGCTGCCTGCCATGGGATTATGCCACTTACTTTTCACGGTTAGGTGTGGTCCTTTGGCCTCTGCTGGGATCCCATTGTTTCCACTGCTGTCGGGAAGTGGCATCTCCTCCTGTCCATTCTGGGCCTCGGAGCTTCTCAGTGACGTTGGTGTCTCCCCAGCAGCACACTCTTCTTCACTACGGCAGATGGACTGACCCCACAGTGGTCAGCTGGAGGGCTGACCCATTTTGGCCTTTGCTCCCTGTCTCTACAGTTCACCACTGCAGTAGCGTCTCTGTTCACTGTGAACATTGCTTTTTCTAAGATTTTAAGAGGAATCTAAAAAGAGTATTAGAATAGTCACCTAGGGTTTGGGGGAGAGCGTTAAATCACGTGTCATGGCAGAGTGTCCCATATTAGTAAATGCTCCCTCATACAACATGGGTCTCCCTTACCTTACCCAGCACCCTGTGCAAGCCCTCTCTTCACATCCCCCCAGCCCCATCTGTTCTTACTGTTCTCTTAGTCAGGTCCTGCAGCAACTTTGTCATGTCCCTCCTTCCTTCCTACAGAGGTCTTCTCCCCAATTTGGTTTTGCTGAAATTTGACCCTAACTGTGGATCTGATAGCCAAGAAAGGAAGTGGGAAGCTTCCCTGGGAAGCTCTTGCTTCGTTTGATGCCTCTGGTGCAGGTGTGGGGGTGGGGCAGGAGGTGGTGGAGGTGTCTACCTTCCTACAGTTGCAGAGGCTTCAGGAGAATTTAGAGGTCCAAGTTTCTCAACTGAATCTATCCAGGTGTCTTATGCCAACTCTCGGGATCCTCAAGACTGCCCTGGGCTGAGAAAGTGGCCTTCTCAGAGGGAAGTTGTGTGCTCCTCTTCTGGTTGCCTCTGTCTTCTGCCTGCAAGAGATAAGAGCATCTTTAAAGGCTGTGAAGGAGCCCCCTCACTCTCACACTTTGCATTACATTGCTGCTTAATTAAGTCTGAGGCTACCACTTTCTCTTGTTGTGCAATCAATGGCACTTAACAACAGCCACCCAGTTCTGCAGTCTTTATAATTACCGCTTCCCTCATGTCTCTCAAACACCTGGGGATTGTACCAGTGAGTGTGACCCTGTCCACCTATGTCCATCCCTCCGCCCTTAATCACAGGTGAAAAATCCAAGCCAATTGCTTTCTCCATCACTCTTAAAATTGATCTAAATAGTTAATCATACTTACTGTATAAACTTTTACAGATTCAAAACCTCAGGTTCCTGGGTCCATATGCCCTACCAGTGTAACATTGCACTGTGAACTGTCCTTTGAGCTGGGTCATGTTTACGTCTTCCTCTGCAGAGACTCTAGGATTCTTGTCTGTTCGGAACTAGTTCTTGTTAATTCCTATATTATGCTGGTATTGCAAATTCAGATACTGCAGATAAAGGCTCAGGCATAGGTTTCTGACTATTCACAGCTGGTTCTCTTCACCTGGAGCCCAGGAGATGCTTCCTCGGGTTTGTGGGTAGACCTGGCCAGGGTCCTACTTCACAGACGGCAAAAAATGGTATCTTTTCCCACATCTCACCTCTCGGTTGTCTGAGGCCTGATTCCTTGTTCTTGTAAAGACATTAAAGGGTTGGCCTGCAGCCTGGAAGGCCTAAGCCTAGGAGTGTTGGCTGTGTGGTCCTCTCCACTTCAGTTCTTGCTACTTTAAATCTCAATGCCCACTTCTTTTCCAGCTCCTGGAAATTTCCCATCTGTAGTCTCATATGTATTAAATAAATAATTTGTTGCATGATTTCATCCAATATACTTAGGTATCTTTAGCAGGAAGGAGGCCTGAACTTGTCAGCTACAGTATTCACTGGAAATTACACACGCTACCTTATTTACAGAAAGCACGCTGGTTAGGTCACTACACTACATTTGCAGAGGATTTTATGGATAACTTCAGACAGGCACAGATGCCTGGCAGTTTGTCTCTAAGCCTCCAGTGGGATTTCTATTACTCTACACTCAGTATATGAACCTTGTATTTTTCTTCATGGTGGAAGGAGGCTCTGTTTCTAATGGTAATGGTTGGTGTTTATGTATTCCTTACTCTGAAAGGTCACAGGATCATTGACGTGACAACATCATCTTGCTAGAAGAGACTTTGAGAACAACCCCAATATTATGTTGGGCCGTTGCCTGGTGATTAGGGGAAAACTTCACAATGATAAAATACAGAAAATGAACACATACATAGAAGCAGCTGAAAATTTCCAGATAATCTTGGTAAACAGAGCAAGGGGGGAAATAGGTGCCTTTCACTTAGATTACAGAGATGAACTTGGGTTGCACCTGAGTACCAACTTACATCTGCCTCCAGAGACGAGGGAGTGCTGGAGCTGACCCTTGCACAGCAGGTCACAGGGGATGTGAGTGCCCAACACAGGACAGAGGCCAGATAGATGGATAGATAGACAGATGTAGAGATGTAGATGTTTGAATGTATATTTTCTTTCTTGTCAGGGACATTCCAGCATGTAAGGCAGGTGAAGGCCACTCTCGCTCATCTGCCAGCAGACACACCTTCAGTCAGTCACCATCCTTTCTAACCTGCTTCCCGCGCACATTATAATTAGAGGGCCCTTGAGGGAAAGGCTGGACCTTGATTTGCCTAGAAGGGGTCCAAAGGGACAGCGGGAATCAGTAAAGCTTGAAAATAGGAAGAGAAGCACGATCGCGCCCAAACACGAGAGCAGAGCTGTGGCCACAGTGGCAGGCGTCCACGGGTGGGTATTTGACCTTCCCTTTTAAACATCAGATGTAGTTTCAGGGCTGGGAAGCTGAAAATAGGCACCACTTCATATAACCACTCCCTCGAGTTTCCTACATTAATTTTCAAGCAGCTGGTATTTCCCTACCCTCAGGTAAGAGGCACATTAAGAACAGTACTTAACATGTCCCAGCAATACAATAAAAAAATTAAAGTCAGGATTACATGAATAATAGAATAATATTTGTTCTACATACATCAAAAATATTTGTTGTTTTTTGCTTTCAAAAAAGTATTTAAATATAACATTCCAGATGCCTGTATCAGGGGGCATTTTGATTGTAAGTAAAATACAAAGAACCTTTATTTGAAACTGTATACCTTTATCTGGTTTTGTATACAGCATGTTTATTGCCATTGCATGTCTTTAATATTTTGGCAGGAAATCTGTATATAAAGCAAAGCACTAAAAACCATGCCCCACATCGCTGTGTTTCTTTTCCTATTCTCCTTTACTGCATTTTCTCCTCATCAAACTGTGTTGATTTTAATGATTTGGTCTATTTTCTCTCATTCTTTTGTTTTTCCTTTTTAAGTTTTCAGTTATATCTCTATTTACTGTATTACTGGATTCCACTTTTTCCAAGTCTTTAATCTTTCTGCTTCTGTTTGGGCAATTTCCCTACTTTGCTTCCTCTCCAGTGAGATTGCATTCTTGCTCAGGACGGATTTAATGGTTCCCTCTTCCAAATGGTGATCCCAGGCAACACTGCAGCTAGTGTGAAACTCCCTCAGTGTAACTTTCCACGGAGGGCACTGGCTTCAGTATGTGAACTTGGCTACCGGAAGTCTTGGAGACCTAGTGACCTGGCACCAGGACAAATAGGACACGTTTTTGTCACTACAGGACCATAGAAAAGCTCTGGCTCATCAGATTATTACCCCAAGCTCTTGCTAAGGAAAGCTTTTCAAGTGTAGGTCTTCCGACACTTCCTCTCCACTACCCACTAATCTTTCTACCTATAACTTTATCTTCTTAAAACCTATATATTTTGGATTCCAGGAATCCATCTTAGAAATGCTTCAGGGTGGGCCGGGCATGGTGGCTCACGCCTATAATCGTAGCACTCTAGGAGGCTGAGGCAGGTGGATTGACTGAGCTCAGGAGTTCAAGACCAGTCTGAGCAAGAGGGAGACTCCCCCCTCTAAAATTAGCAGGTGTTGTGGCTAATTTTTTATTCATTTACATGTTGATGGACATTTGGGGTGTTTGCAGTTTGGGGCTATTACGAACATAGTCCCAGCTACTTGGGAGGCTGAGGCAAGAGGATCACTTGTGTCCAAAGGTTTGAAGTTGCTTGTGAGCTGTGACACCAGGGCACTCTACCAAGGGCAACAGAGTGACACTCCATCTCAAAAAAGAAAGAAAGAAAGAAAGAAAGAAAGAAAGAAAGAAAGAAAGAAAGAAAGAAAGAAAGAAAGAAAAAAGAAAAGCTTCAGGATAAGCAGAATGTCTTGGTAACTGTACCAATAGCTCAATTGGGCAGAAGATGGCTCCTGAGTGAGAATGAGTGGGAGAGAGGAAAGTTATGGACAACTTTAAGGTTCTGAACAGGGAGTGCTGCCATTCACAGAGAAGGAGCAGGAAAGAAAGGCCAAGTTTTCAGGGGGAGGATAAATAATGTAGGTTCCTTCTTACATTACGAGGTATTCTTGACAGATAAGGAACTGTATATATTTAAAATGTAAAACTGGACAGGTTTTTAACATGTCTTTATATCCATGAAATCATTACCATGATCAAAAATAATGAACATTTTCATCATATTCAAAAATTTTCTGGTGTTCCTTTGTAATTCACCCCTCCATCCCAGGGAACCACTGATCTGCTTCCTGTCATAACGTATTAGTTTATATTTTCTAGAATTTGACCCAGATGTCATAACGGACTCCTTCCTCCTCTGTGTGTGGCTCCCTTCAGTCAGCGTGATGATTCAGAATGCACCGTATGTGTGTATAGTTCCCAGTCAGCGTGATGAGTCAGAATGCATCGTATGTGTGTATAGTTCCCTTCCTTTTATTGCTGAGCAATATTCCATTGTAGAGATAGACCCCTTACCTGTTGATGGACATTTGGGGTGTCTCCAGCTTGGGGGCTGTTACACACATAGCTGCTCAGAACATTTGTGAGGAAGTCCTTGTGTGGGCAGATTTTTTCCTTCTCTGGGGCATGATTTCATTTATAGCCTCAGCAAGTAACTCTGAGTGTAATAGATGAATTGTGTTGTAGGTACAGGTTTTACTTTTATTATTATTATTATTTTTCTTTCTTCCTTTATTTCAAATTAGTATGAGAGTACAAATATTTAGTTTACATTGTTCTCACTTCCAGGGTGAAGTTCCAGTTGGAAAGGAGGCCCTCACCTGGGGGCGGGGGGGGGGGGCACGTGGTCCGCAGCCTCACAATGTGCACAGGGTGAGATCTGGCCTCATGCCCTCCCTCCATCCAGTCATCCTCCTCCCTCCCCCTGCTCCCATGCTAGACTATATTTGTATTTTATTGGTCATATGAGCATGTAATTGTTTATATATTGGTTTCATTTTAGTATTGAGTACATTGGATCTTTATTTTTCCACTCTTGTGATACTTTACTAAGAAGAATGTGTTTCAGCTCCATCCAGGTAAATGTAAAAGATGTAAAGTCTCCACTGTTTTTCTTTTCTTTTTTTTAAAGTTTCTATGTTTTTTAATGGCTGAATAAAATATTCCATGGTATACATATGCCACAGTTTGTTGATTTGTTCATGGGTTGATGGGCACTTAGGTTGCTTCCATGACTTGGCAGTTATGAATTGAACCACAATAAAATTTCTGGTGCAGGTGTCTTTGTGGTAAAATGATTTTTGTTCTTCTGGGTAGATCCCTAGTAATGGGATTGCAGGGTGAAATGGAAGGTCTACTTTTAGATCTTTGAGGATTCTCCATACTTCTCTCCAAAAAGGTTGTATTAGTTTGCAATCCCACCAGCAGTGTGGAAGTGTTCCCTCCTCTCCATGTCCTTGCCAGCATCTGGTATTTTGGGACTTTTTGATGTGGGCAAATCTTTCTGGAGTTAGATGATATTCTCTGAGGATTAAAGACGATGAGCATTTTGTCATGTGTTTGTTGGCCATTCGTCTGTCATCCTCAGAGAAGTTTCTGTTCAGGTCTCTTACCCACTTATGGAGGGGGTTGTTTGCTCTTTTCTTATTGTTTAATTTGAGTTAGGTTTTACTTTTAAAGAAACTGTTGAGCTGTTTTCCAAAGAAACTGCATCATTCTACATTCCCACCAGCAGTATATGAAGAGCTTTAGTAGTTCCACATCCTTGCCAATATATGGTATAGTCAAAAATTTCAGTTTTAGCCATTCCAGTGGGTATCACTATACCTTCTAACTTATTGTGGGTTTTATTTGCATTTCCATAATGACCAATAATGCTGAGCAGCTTTTCATGTGCTTATTTGCCATCTGCATATCTTCTTGGTGAAATAACCTGTTTAAGTCTTTTGCCCATTTAAAAAACTGAACTCTAGGGCAGTGCCTGTGGCTCAAAGAAGTAGGGTGCCGGCCCCATAGCTGGAGGTGGTGGGTTCAGGCCTGGCCCAGGTCAAAAACTGCAAAAAGATAAAAAAATAAAAAACTGAACTCTTTGTCTTATTATTGAGTTGTGAGAGCTGGATAATGAACTCTTTGGTGGATATATATTCTTTGTCGAATATATGTTATGAAAATATTTGATACCAATATGTGGCTTGTCTTTTCATTTCTAATAATTTAGTTTTGAACATAGTGAGTCTGAAGTGTCTATGAGACACACAAATATTGTGATTTGGAGGCTGAGAGTCTAGGGGAGCTAGATAATGTCTTAGAAGCCATCTGTGTTTGAGTTCATTTGTTCACTCATTTTTTACAAATATTTATTGAGAAGAGCTATAGCAGACAAGGTCTCTGCCCTCCTGGGGTTTATATTCTTGTAATTAAAACAGATGGTAGACAAATAAACATAAAAGAAAGAGAAGGAAGGAAGAAGGAAGGAAGGAAGGAAGGAAGGAAAGAAGGAAGGAAGGAGGGAAGGAAGGAAGGAAGGAAGGAGGGAAGGAGAGACATAGATTGATTAATTCCATGAAGGAAATGAGCTGGTTGATGTAAGGAGATTCAGAAAGCTGTAGAGATGCTCCACTTTTCCCTGGGAGAGTAGTGAAAGGGTCCAAAGTAAAGGCAAGCAAACCAAGGAAACACTGGAATTTCTTTTCTAAAGCCACTCCGTAGTCTACGGGAGACGAATCTAAGATCTTTAGCCTGGCAAACAATGTTCTCTGCCACAGGTAAGTTTAGCTAAGTTTGTAGTTTGGCTGGGCTGCCGGAATTGTCAGGCTTTCTGTTTTTTGTTTTTTGCTTTTTTTTGGGGGGGGGGTTTAATCCAAATCTAATGCTCCCTTCAGGTCCATCAAATCACCTCCTTCAGAGAATCTCCTTAGATTCATATCATCTCTTCCTGTCCCATCTCCAGCTGCCCTCATTGAGAGTACACTTAATTTTTTATTTGCTCATTGTTGATTAACATTTTTATAATTGAACTACTTATAGTAGTAGTAGTAGTAGGGAAAGAATCACGCTTGTTTGTATCACCCAGTGCCCGAGAGACAATAACACTTGCACTCAAGCTGCCATTTTATAGATGGGTGACTACCAAAGACAAGGGAACTTAATATTTAGTTTTATAGGGATCTGTGCTGTAGCCCCTTAACTGTGCACTTAATAACCAGAAGAATAAAAGCTTACAGTCCATTACCAAAAAGAAAAATTTTACTATTGAAGATCATGCAGACTCAAATGGTCAACGGGTTGGGGAAAAGACCCACTTTTGTCCATGAAGTAGCCAATCAGTTCACATAACCTTCCCTGGACGTGCGTCAGAGGTCTTCTCCCTTCTCTCCCACCTCCTTCCTTCAGGTTCTTCCAGCCTGGTAGTCCCCAGAACAGAGATGGAGGGAAAAGGCAACAGAGTCCTTCTCCTGGGGTAGAGAGTGGAAGCATCTCAGAAGCCATGGGGTACAACATCTGTAGGACAACAAACCTTTCTCTTGGTAATACCGACTTTCCCTTAAGACTCTTATATGTTACTACGCTCAGTTCCTAGTAATGCCCCCCCCCAAAGTAAAATTACCTCAACAGGAAGGCCTGTTACATGTGTGCTGCACACAGACACCTGGGGATCAACATCAAGGGCACACAGCTGTTCTCTGGCTGGGGAGAGGGTGGATCCACTAAGAATCTCGTGGTCATCCTCCACACTCACTTTCTCGTCTAGCCCATTTTCCACACCCTCTGCAGACACATTTCATTCCACTCCTCTCTTAGTCCTAAAAATCTCTTGGTTCAGAGGAAGCAGAGAAAAGTTCTGGTATCTCTTCTTTTTTTCACATGTCCAATTTCTTCTTTTTAGGAAATATTGTACATGTTTTCATCAAGCATTGAGGCTGGACAAATGACTCCCATTCTGATATAATGAATACTCAGATTCCCTGTGCTCGTATCCACATTCTATTTCCCTGCTAAGTGCACTATGGGAAGTTACCTAATCTCAGGTCTCTCATTTATAAAATGGGCACAGTTAATAGTATCTACCTCATTGAGTCATTGCAAAGACTAGGTTACTCTATTTGAAAGTCATAGCATAGCTAAGCACCCCATGAATGACAGCTGCTATTATTATTATTATTAGCTCAGGAAGGTTATAGTTTTACTTTTTTTTTTTTAACATATTACCACAATCATTTAGAAAATTACCAGAAATTTACAGGCAATGACTTTGGCAAAAGGGGCCCTACTAAGACTAGAGAAAATGAACACTGGCTGGAATCACATTGGGGTGACTTTCAGATATTCAACAAGTTGAGTGTGACATACTTTTTTCTTTGGCACGGAGATTATTCTTGAGCTTAAAATATAGCCAGTTAAAAACAAAGCAGATGTTCAAGTCCTGCCATGGTGAGTTCAGCTGACTCAGTCTACTCACCTTGCCTCTTACAACTCATACTCTAGACAAAATGCAAAAAAGCAACTACCTGAGCACTCTGAAAAATATACAAAAGCAAATGGAGTGTAGAGAGGCTTTAAAACTTGAAGAAGCAAATTGCAAGCAACCTCACTAGGCAATTAATAGAACAAAGTATGCAAAAAATCCACAGAAGACTGAATAATATCGTCAACCAACCAAGGACTATTTCCCCCCTAACCAACATTTATGGAAGACTTCACTCAGGAAGCAAAATACATATTGTTTTAAGTCCACCTGGAACATTTACCAAGATAAACTTTATTCTGGACCATCAAATAAATTTTAACTAATATAAAAGAATTCAATAACTTGAGGATTTAATGTAAAAAAAAAAGCATTACAAAGAATGTTACTGAAATCATTCTTTATAAAATTAATAAATGACCACATGTGGGAACTGTAGAAGGGGGAATATATATATACATAAAATCAGCCTTTGTTCCCTACCTTGCTTTCCTATAATTGCTTGCTACTCAGGAGTCATAAAGATTCTTAGCTTTCTTCATGGCTGTCATAGATAATGTCATCCTAAGGCTAATTTTTGAGATTTCTTCCGGGCCTTGCAGTCCCCTTCAATGGCTGATCCACCCAGATCAGGGGTCCATACCAAGGAACTGATCAAACTGGCTTTGCAATCCCCACCCAAGAACCAACTCAGCAAAGACAATTTCTACACCCCAGTGTTTCTACCCCGAACTCAGCCAACTAACAGACCTAACTGCCTAGCCCTTTGCCCACCAAACTATCTTTAAAAACCCTTTCTCCCAAATTCCTGGGGAGACAGATTTAAGAACTTCCTCATCTTCTAGCATGAAGCCTGTGACATTAAACCCTTTCTCTGCTGTGACCCCTGTGGTCTCAAGGTGTTGGCTTCTTCTTGAGCATTGAACTTGGTAAGGCTATGACATTTCATGTCATAATGGGATTAGATCAGAAGCTCTATAGAAAATCACAAATATTTAGAAATTAAACAACATGTCTAAGTAAGCCATAAATCAAACAGGAAGTTACAAGAAAAAAAATAGAAAATATTTGAACTGAATAAAAATAAAAACAAAATATATTAAAATGTGTGGAATGCAGCTAAAACAGGGCTTAGAAAAATTGTATAGTATCAAAATGCTTGTATTAGAAAAGAAAAGAGTTCTATTCTCTGACTTAAAATACAAGAAACCCAAAGAGCAAATCAAACTCAAAGCAAACAGAAGGAAGGATAATAAAGATAAGCACACACACACACACACACACACACCAATGAAATTGAAAACAAAATAAGACACAATCACTGAAATCAAAAGTGGGTTCTTTAAAGATTAATATAATGAAACCTCTAGTTAGTCTAACCAAGAAAATAAAAGCAAAGACATAAATTACCAACATGGGATATGAAAGTGGGAATATCATCGTAGATGCTAGACACATTATGACAATAAGAGAATAATATGAACAATTTTATGCCCATAAATTCAACAATTTAGAGGAAATTAATAACTCCCGCAAAAGACACAAATGACCAAAGTTTACACAAGAAGAAATGACTTTAGGAGTCTTATACCCATAAAAAATTGAATAGAAGAATCCTAGGGAATTTTACCCCCAAATATGGTATGCTGATTATTTTAAATGAAATGCCCTAAAAGGTTAACACATGCTGGAAAATGTTCTGATCTGATCTTCCTTTGTCTGCCTTAAGACTAGACACACCAAAGAGACCACAACTGCCTTCCATCTCCTCCCAGAAATGTCATTATCTACTACAGAAAAGAAAACTGAGGTTCTCAACTTCACAAGGACAGACTTTTTCACAAGAAAATGTATGCCTCTCAGGGGCATCAAAATACCAAAGATAATGATTTATAAGCTAATTTCTGTCTCCCTGGTCCATTCTTTCTCCCTAATAATCATTTACTATCTCTCAAAAGAATCACCTACTGTCTTCATGTCCTCTGTGAAGAAGGGTATTATAGTTCAAACATCTGTCTTACTTATTATTGGATAATCATTCTCCTGTGAAGAAGGGTATACCCAGTACAACCATCTCTGTCTTACTGGGCACTGGGCAATAATTCCCCTGTGAAGAAGGGTGAACATGATACAACCGCCTCTGTCTTAACTGGGCACTGGGCAATCATTCTCCTGTGAAGAAGTGTATACCCAGTACAACCATCTCTGTCTTACTGGGCACTGGACAATCATTCTCCTGTAAAGAAGGTGTATCCAGTACAACCATCTCTGTCTTACTGGGCACTGGGCAATCATTCTCCTGTGAACAAGGGTATATCCAGTACAGCCATCTCTGTCTTACTGGGCACTGGGAAATCATTCTCCTGTGAAGAAGGGTATATCCAGTACAACTATCTCTGTCTTACTGGGCACTTGGCAATCATTCCCCTGTGAAGAAGGGTATACTCAGTACAACCATCTCTGTCTTACTGGGCACTTGGAAATCATTTTCCTGTGAAGAAGGGTATACTCAGTACAACCATCTCTGTCTTACTGGGCACTGGGCGATCATTCTCCTGTGAAGAAGGGTATACCCAGTACAACCATCTCTGTCTTACTGGGCACTGGGCAATCATTCTCTGTGAAGAAGGGTATACCCAGTACAACCATCTCTGCCTGACTGTGATTTCCCTATGCTTATGGATATTCATAAAACCGTTGGTCTTTTTTTCCCCCCTGTTAATCTGTCTCTTGTCAATTCATTTCAACAGGCTTAGACTTGAACCCTCAGAGAGAGAGTTTGAACCTCCCTATAGAACATGTTCCCTATAGAACATGTTTAAAAAACAAAGAGAATCCTGGGTCCCAATGGCTTTACTGGCAAATTTTAGCAAATGCTTAGAAAAAACAAAATACTAATTCTACGCAAACTCTTCCAGAAGGCAGGAGAGAAAGGACTATTTACCAACTATTTTTCTGATTCCAGCATTACCTTGATATTAAAATCAGATAAAGACATTACAGGAAAACGATAGGCAAACATGTTTGATGAACATAGATAGGAAGATTGTCAGCGAAATATTAACAAGCAAAATCCAGCAATATAAAAAAAATGATAATATGTCATAACCAAGTGGGCTTTATCCTGAGAACACAAGGCTGGTTCAACATATGAAAATTAGTAAAACTATAGTACCCGAAAACAGAGTAGTGGCTGGCAGAGAATGTGAGTGAGAGGAGAGGCCCACGGAGGGATGGAGGCACGGTTGGGGGTGTTCTGTAGCTTTGCTTTGGTGGTGGCTGTATGGTGATATGCATTTATGAAAACTCATGGAACTGTACACTAAAAAGAGTGAATTTTACTGTATATGAAAGTACCTTACTATGTTTTTAAAGGGGGTAATAGATGAAACAGACGAAAGCTGGTAAGTGCTGAAGCTGAGTGGGGAGCACAGAGGATACGTGATACTGTTCCTTGCCTGTGTGCACATCATATACCGAAAGCTTCCGGAATGAAAAGGTGGAGACAGCAGCAGCAGCAGCAGCAGCAGCAGCAGCAGCAGCAAAGCAACCCCGTGGCCTCACACTTCTGTCTTGCTGGCAGTCCACTCTGGGCTTTCCTTCCCAGCAAAACTTCTTGAAAGATTTGTCTGCAGACACAATTTCCATTCTTCACCTTCCATTCAGGCTTTTATCCCCACAAGGTCATGGTTCATGTTGAGGTCACCAACAACCTACTGGCCTTCATGTGGCCAAAGCAAGAAGTCATTTTTTTTTCCTCGTTGGACGCTGTCTTTCTACAGCAAGTTTTGGTTTCTTTTCTTGGTTTCTGTCACATCATTCATCCTCTTGGTGTTCCTTCCCTCTGTTACCACTTTAGTTTCATTTGCTGTCTTTTCTAAACGGCAACCTGTTTAGAAAGGCCTGGGCCTTAACCCCACTTCCTTTTATTTACATTCTGCCCTTAGGTAATTTCACTATGGACTATGGCTTTAAGTACTATCTCTTTGTGATTCCCAAATCTACACATTTGACCTGACCTCACCCGAGAATCATATATCCTATTGGACGTCTTTATTTGGAATCATATATCCTATTGGACGTCTTTATTTGGAAGCCTACTGGGCATCTAGAAGTGAAATGTGCTTTCCTGGCACCTGTATCTAGTCTGAGCATCCCAGTGAGCGGCACTCCCACATCACTTGAGCTAAAAACGTAGATGTCATTCCTGCCCCTCCTCGTGCCCCCGTGTCCTCCCTCCCCGTCCTTGTCCATCTACTGCTGGGACATCACTGAAAGCTTCTGATTTTCATTTCTACCACTAAAATTCTAATTCAAGCCACCATATCCTTAGCCTTCTCTGTTTCTTGCTCCTACTTCTCCTCCTCCTCCTTTTAAATATTTATGTCTAATTTATGTTCTAAAATTTCATATGCAGTTTCATGAATGGTGTGTATAATATGTGAAATTTACATTTAAATTTCTATGAAACTACAAATCTTTACTCTTTCATTTCTTGGAGACAGAGCTCAATTTTTTTTAAGTACTACTAAAGAAAATTGAGGAGTTTTATAAAAGTGAAGATGAGGAAATTATGGAAATCCCCTGTTTAGTTCAAAGTCAAGACTGCATAACTAAATTTTAAGATGGAGTTTAGTGTCAAGTCACTGGTAGGAAGAGACACACTTGCTGTGCAGGGAAAAGTAACACTTGAAAACTAATAACATTTGAACTGGTTGTCACAGATTAAATCTTGGAAGTAACTTTATTGTTTTGTTCTGCTAATTGTCTTTAGAGACCTAAGATAATTATAGCAAAGAGAATACTGGTTCCTTTTAGAATTTGTTTGATTTCATTAAGACTAATTTATTAGTAATCCATTGGGGACCTAGCCTTGGAAATTAGAACAAAAGCAGCAAAAGTTAATTAATTAAAAATCAGCAACCACTAGCTTTATGTCGGCTGCTCATATCTCTCTATATATATTTTGCTGGTCTGGATACAAATTGAAGAAAAATATCCTTCTATTATCTTACTTCTGACTTTATAGCTGTAGCTCTTTCAGTTTCTCTGTTAAGAATTATTTATAAAATGTCAGTATCTTTGAACCGTTCCCCAAATTTTCTAGAATCTCCTTAAATCAAGTACTGTAATTGACTATTACTACAGATAGAATAGCAGTGAGGCTGGAGACATAGGAATCAAGAAAATGGTAGTAAATACTAGCAATAAAAAATTTAAAATGTATAGCTATTCCCCTGGTATTGGCTAAGGGAACAGTTCAGAGCAGGTGACGCCTTGGTGTAAGTATCTGCTGCATACCAAGCCTTTGCAGCTGTGCATAATTGTCACATAAACCATAGGCAGTTCTTCCATCATGTTTCATTCTTTGTATATAATTTGTAAAAAAAAAAAAAAAAAAAAAAAGAGGTTAAAGTGAATTTCAATTTTAGTTTATTTCTTTCATTTCTAAAGTAATGCAGTGTCTTTACTAGTCATTCTAATATCCAGCCAGTTCTGTATATCATACTACTATCATTTCGTCATTCCTGTCTAGGCTTCTAACCTTTGTCTGTTATCTTAGAATTTGACTCTTTTGGTAATGATTTGAACTAATTAAGAATTCTTTGAATGTGGGTCTTTGTGGACACACTACTTTTCTGGTAATTCATATAACAAGCAAACATATGTCTTACAACTCTGCAGATTTTCCCAACTTATTTAAACCAAGATTATTGTCTGAAAACTTTTTCATTATCTATTGAATGTACAATAAACCCTCTGAAATTCTGGGACACAAAATTGCAAGGAAGGGGTAGTTTCTATAACTTTAGGGCTGTGAATAAGTTGGTAACAGTGGGAATGATTTGGTTGTCATGGTTCTGGCCGTGGTTCCGGGACCTTCACAGTTCTGTGCATGGTAGCTTTGTTGTGTGCTTTGTTTTAACACAGCAGTGCACAGGTGTAGTTTAGAAAGTCAAATGCTACTCATTGTTTATAAGGAAATACTCATACTCATGTGGACCCCATTCACTCTCCAGAGGCAAGTACACGAACCACTGTCAGCTGTTTCTTTTGGTATTTACCTGTGCATTTTTATAGGTAATATATTTATTGCTACCTCCTGAAACTTTGAAATTATCTTTTGACTTACTATGGTAGATGAAGATTTTACGTTTACCATTGCGTATTTGTAACTCCTGAAAGGAGGAACCTTCCCTGTATTGCTACTGTGTTCTCAACACTTAGAATAGAGTTGCACATTTAGGTTCTTGATCAAGTACATTTTCCCTCCAATGAATGCATAACCCAGAGAGATCCAGGACTGGGGCTACCTGTCAAAACAAGCACGGTAATTAACAAGAATTTGTTTTGGCTGCCACGTGTGTGGCTTAAAATTTGGAAGGAAGCTCTAAAGCCAGGCTGCCTTCTTGGATTTGGCACTGAGCAGCGTTTTTTGAGCGTCTGCCATGTGTCATCACCAGAAAAGACGTTAAGAGCACAGCCTCTGTAGTCAGACGGGACTGAGTATCAATCTTGTTTTGCTACATTCTAGCTGTGCCACCTTGGAAAAATTTAATCTGAGTCTCACTTTCCTCATCTGTGAAACAGGATAATAATACATTTTATCATGTAAGGATTTTTGGGGGGTTCAATTAAATAACACATGTAAATTAGGATGTGTTAAATCAGGATTCTATTTTGGCACTAAATGGATTTTCAAAACATAGTGTTATCATTAGATATTATCAGTTTATGTAATGGCTGTAGCTATGTATTTGTAGAATTAATACAAAAAGTAGAGACGAGAAATCAGGTCTGATGCTGGGAAGTGGACCATGTGAAGACTCATCCCACTTCTGAGTATGAAAACGTTAAGTAGGGAAATTGCAGCACTTCCTGCCATTCCTGTGTTTATAACCCATTCACAAGAGAATTTGCTGGCATTACCTGTATAGCACGTGGAGAGCCCAAAACACCGTTATTCAAAAGAAACTAAAGTGGACACCAAAAGGAATATGGAACTGATGGACTGTGGTTCTCTGCCTCTTACAGGGCAAGGTGAGCAGGACATCCCTGCTGTGGACACTTTATTCTAATCTATAATCATAAGATGTCATGAAGTCACCAGGGCCACAGAAAGTACAGGGAGAAAGTGAATTCTGAAGGTCGATTGATTCTTCTTTTTGTCCTATTTTTATTTCAACAAATTTCAAATTTTAGAAAAGTTACAAGAATAATACAATGATGACTTTTCTACCCTTTACCAACATTAACCAAGTTTTACCAATTGCCGCATTTGCTCCTCCCTCCCTCCCTCCCTCCCTCCCTCCCTCCCTCCCTCCTTCCTTCCTTCCTTCCTCCTATCTCTTTCTATATATCCATCTATCTACCTACCTGTATCTATCTGACATCTATCATCTATCTATCTATCTATTATCTATCTATCTATCTATCCACCTATCTATCTATTATCTATCTATCTATCTATCCATCTATTATCTATCTATCTATCTATCTATTATCTATCTATCATCTATCTATCTATCTATCTATCTATCTATCTATTATCTATCTATCATCTATCTATCTATCTATCTATCTATCTATCTATCTATCTATCTATCTACCTACCTATCCATCCATTTATTCATGCATCCATGGAGTGTTCACACCTGCAGCATTCTTTTCCAAAGAACAAAAGTATTTGTGCCACTGACCACAATATGGTCTCACACTAGGCAAACTTATCATTGATAAAATTCTGTTACCTAATATTTAGTCCATGCTCGAATGTTTAGAACAGGGTTCAGCAAACTTTTTCAATAGAGGGCCAGGTAGTACATATATTAGGAATTGCAATCTCTGTTCTCTGTTGCAACTAATCAGCTCTGTCATGGAGAGTGGGAACAGCTAGAGCAGTGATTTTCAGTGTGCTGCAAAATCTTTTTCTTTTTTTGCAGCTTTTGGCTGAAACTGGGTTTGAGCCTGCCACCTCCAGCATATAGGGTCAGCGCCCTACTTCTTTGAGCTACAAGCACCGCCCAATCTTTTTTTTTTTTAGAGACAGAGTCTCACTTTATCGCCCTCAGTAGAGTGCCACGGCGTCACAGCTCACAGCAACCTCCAATTCCTGGGCTTAGGCGATTCTCTTGCCTCAGCCTCCTGAGTAGCTGGGACTATACCTATAGTCCCACCACAACGCTCGACTATTTTTTTGTTGCAGTTTTGCCAGGCCGAGTTCGAACCTGCCACCCTTGGTATATGGGGCCAGTGCCCTACTCACTGAGCCACAGGCACTGCTCCATGCTGCAAAAATTTTAAAGATCCTTAGTTATTTTTGAAAGATGTTCAAAGCACAATAAATATATTCTTTTTTTTTTTAACGCCTGTTTTGATCAACCTCAATTTAAGTGTGCTGTGAGATTTTAAAAAAGTCAGAAAACGCTGAGCTGCAGACCATATGTAACAAAACATGGGTGTGGTTGTGTCCAGTGAAACTTTATTTATGAAAACAGGTGGTGGTCTGGGCTGATCTAAATTCTTTTTTTTTAAAGAACTGGTGCTAGATTGTATTTTGGAGTTAGTAAATCTCACTGTTCAAGGTGTATTCAAGGTCAGTCTCAGTTTGGGGAAAGTCTGCTGGGATTGGATTACTCACCCATTTAGTTTACCTCTCGCCTGTCTTCAATTCTGTGAGTCCAGTTTTGATAGAGCTACCTCCTGCTTGTTTATTTGAAAAACAACAATATTTACCTCAAATGACACGGCTTTGTCTTCCTTTTTAAAAGAATTGTGGTAAAATATTTGTAACATAAAATTCACCACGATAGCTATTTCTAATTGTGTATTCACAGTGCTGTCAACCATCATTACTACCCACCTCCAGAAAGTTCTCAGCTTAAAAACTGAGCTCACCAAGCCCTCTTCCCCCGACCCCTGGCAGCCACGAGTCTACCTTCCGTCTTTATGGAGTCGACTCTGCTAGGTGCCTCACACAGGTGCAACGCATACGAGGTGGACTTTGTCTTGTGTGACTGGTTTGTGATGCTATTCACTTAGCTTTACATCTCAAAGGTTCATCTGTTTCGCAGCGTGTATAGAATTTCATCCTGTATAAGGCTGGATATATTCCATACATGTGCGGCCACATTTTATCAGTTCATCCCCTCGGCGGCCAGTTGGATTGCTTCTACTTTTTGACTATTGTGAATAATGTTGCTAAAAACATGGGTTCTAGGGTCTGTCTGAAGGTAATGATTTTCTTTCTGTCTAGGGATAGGGTGTAATAGCAGAGATGAACCTAAAATGCCACATTTAGCATAAAAGTGTCATGTAGAATTTCTCTCAATAGAAGATCATATCAATGTACGCAGCTATGATTTAATAAAAAAAAAAAGTAAATGCTGACAAGCTGAACAATTTAAAATTTCATATTTCTATGCAATTGATGCCACTGTAAACAAAATAAAATAGAAATTAAATAATAAAAAAAAAGAAGACAATCAAGTTATCCCGTCCCCCACCCCAGGACGGCAGCATTTCTTGCATGAATATTGCTGTCGCCCTGTCTCCTTGCCACCAAATTTGTCCTTCCTCCCATGTCATTGGAGTGACCTATCTAAATGCAAACTGCTCACATCACGCCCCGTTTGAGATGTTTCCATAGATGTGCTCTTAAGCCTTAGCCTGGCACGTCAGAACCTCAGTGTCCCAGCTCTGACCTATCTCCTCATCCTTCCCTCCTGCCATGTCTGGTCTTTCTCTTCATATTTTAGCAATACTGAGAGGCTTCTTATCATTTTCTATTACAGAATAAGGTAAAACAAGATGGGCCCAGTGGCTCATACCTATAAACTTAGCACTTTGGGAGGCTGAGATAGGATTGTTTGAGGCCAGGAGTTTGAAACCAACCTTGGCAACACAGTGAGACCCCATCTCTACAAAAAAGTAAAAATATCGTCAGGGCATGGTGGCACACCTGTAGTCCCAACAATTTGGGAGGCTGAGGTGGGAGAATCAGTTGAGCCTAGAAGTTTGAGGCTTCTGTGAGCTATGATGATGCCATGGCACTCCAACCTGGGAGACAGAGTGAGATCCTGTCTTAAAACAAGACACCCCCCAAACCCCCCCCCCCACAACAGAGATAGATAGAGAGAGAGAGAGACAGAGAGAGAGAAGGGAGGGAGGGAGAAAGGAAGGAAGGAAGGAAGAAAGGAAGGAAGGACGGGAGGGAGTGAGTGACGGGGCGGAGAGAGACAGAGCGGCGCACCTCAGGGTGGTAGGG
>CAUYPK010032301.1:0-118487 GCA_963574355.1 Loris lydekkerianus | reverse complement strand
GCCTCCTGTCAGGGCAGCAGGGGCAGCAGGTGAGTGAAGCTTCGCCTGTGTTACTCACACTCCCATCCTCACACCACCAGCTGAGCTCTGCCTCCTGTCAGGACAGAAGGGGCAGCAGGTGAGTGAAGCTTTGCCTGTGTTACTCACACTCCCATCCTCACACACCACCTGAGCTCCGCCTCTTGTCAGGGCAGCAGGGGCAGCAGGTGAGTGAAGCTTCACCTGTGTTACTCACACTCCTATCCTCACACCACCATCTGAGGTTCGCCTCCTGTCAGGGCAGCAGGGGCAGCAGGTGAGTGAAGCTTCGCCTGTGTTACTCACACTCCCATCCTCACACCACCAGCTGAGCTCTGCCTCCTGTGAGGGCAGCAGGGGCAGCAGGTGAGTGAGGCTTCACCTGCATTACTCACACTCCCATCCTCACACCACCAGCTGAGCTCCGCCTCCTGTCAGGACAGAAGGGGCAGCAGGTGAGTGAAGCTTCGCCTGCGTTACTCACACTCCCATCCTCACATCACCACCTGAGCTTCGCCTCCTGTCAGGGCAGCAGGGGCAGCAGGTGAGTGAAGCTTTGGCTGAGTTACAGACACTCCCATCCCTCACACCATCACCTGAGTTCCGCCTCCTGTCAGGGCAACAGGGACCGCAGGTGATTGAGCCTTGGCCTGAGTTACAGACACTCTCATCCCTCACATCACCACCTGAGCTCTGCCTCCTCTCAGGGCAACAGGGGCAACAGCTTCTCAGAGGAGCGTGAACCCTGCTTTAAACTGTGCACAGGAGTCATCCATGTTGAGGTTCCTTGTGCCGGTCTAACCCTGATGCTCCAAGGTGGATATAATAGCATCATCCCCCAACCATCCCTCTCACCCTTTTCCTGGGTGCACAGAAAAAATTGACTTCCATAAAACTAGTCCCTGACAGCACAAAGGCTGGGAACCACTGGTGTGCACCACTTCATATTAACAATATAAAAATGGCAGAATCTTGATTAGCTGGACGGAGCATCAGGGCAGCACAAGCCAAACACCTGGAAACAGAAACTGAATCCATGTTGGTAAGTGACTGACTTGATTACATGGAGTATCTTTGTTTCTTCAACATAAAAGAAATAGAAAGGGACTAAAACAGAGGGACGACCAAAGGAGACATATTGTGAGAAGATTATCTGAACAGTAGACGTTTTCCTGGCACAAGGCAGACACTCCAGGTTCGATGACATTTATGAGTAATATTGAGGCTTTTTCCACAGTCCTTAATGCTTAAGGCTTAAAGCTAAAATCCTCTCCCCTGAGTCTTGCCTGTGGCTGATGGGTGCATATTTCTGTAACCGTTTCCCAAAGTAAACTGTTCTCTCTAAGAGAGTCAACTGGGGCTGACTATCCAGGTCATTTGAGGCTGGAGTGGAGGGTCCACTTCCAAATACACTTACCTGGCTCACATTCCGCATTCGTCATGGACTCTCTTGAAAGGATCCAGGCAGGTAAGTAGTTTCCAGGCTGCCAAATTCAACTCCCCTTCCTCCCCTCCTTACATTGTGGATGCTTGGACAGCGTTTGTCTTCTTTTGACCTAGGAGAGCTCCAAGTGTGAAGTGTCTTGTTGGGGCTGGTGTGGAGTCAAGCTAAGCCCTTTGTTGCTTGAATAAAGGAGCCTAAATGACTGGATGGCAAGTGATAAGAGAATCTTAAGTTCTGGCCCAACTAAACTGCAGGCCATGAAACAGATGGCAAGCTGGTATAAAGTATCCCAACCCCTGGGGGCACCATGTGGGCCCAAACACTCTGCCACGTACACCAAGGCTGGCAGGTTCGAACCAGGCCTGGGCCAGCTTAAAAACAACAATGACAACTGCAACAACAACAACAAATATAGCCGGGCATTGCGGTGGGTGCCTGTAGTCCCAGCTAGTTGGGAGGATGAGGCAAGAGAATTGCTGAAGCCCGAGAGTTTCAGGTTGCTGTGAGCTGTGATGCGATAGCACTCTACTGAGGGTGACATAGTGAGACTCTGTCTCAAACAAACAAACAAACAAAAAAAGCAACAAAGGGTGAAGCAGAATGAAAAACAATCTTTGGGGGAAAGAGCTGTTCACATGGACAAATTAACTGAGCACTTTTAGCAAATAAGTCCTGGAAGTGTTAACGTGGCTTTATGTCGAGAGACTGTTGGAGATTTTCACCATCACAGTCACCAGGCTCTGAGACGCCCTTTGTGGGCAGGGACTTGAGTACCAAGGTGCTTTGCTTGCTTGAACAATCTGAGACTTCAGTTTTGCACATGGGCCACCAAGGCATAGAACGCCAAGCCAGCTGAGGTGGCAGAGCTGAGAAAAAGAAGCCTGTGGGGATGTTCTGAGCTCGTTAAACACAATGCCTGGTGATGAGAGAGAGCTTTGCAAACGTGGGTTTCCAAAGTTTCAACACCAACGACTTAATAGAAGAAAAAAGCATGCGTCCTTAAAATAATCAATATCCATTTTTCCTAGTAATAAAATGGAACTGCTTGTTTTTAAAAGGCAAAAAGACCTCCTCCTGAAAAGCAGAGGCTGTTTATTTATTTGTATGATGAAGTAGGATATCATGAAACGAGATCACCCGGGGAGGAGCACACCAGAGCAGAAGGGAAGCGCGTCTCCAGCCAGCATGTCAGCCTGGAGCTGGGAATTAGCATCTGTCCTCTTCCACGCTTCCTGGTAAGGATACTTGTAGGTACATAACATTTAGATTTCCTTGGTATTTGTTTGAAATATTCATCCAGTACATCTTTTCCTTCATGAAAACATTTTTAGGACTTAGTCCATCTTACTGGTCTCTATAAAGCCAATTTCACTGATAATTTGGTAAGTGTTAAAATATTCTACAGATACCACCAAGTAGACTTTTACTAAATTGTTTTAGCCAGATGAACAGCAAACTGATGGCACTGGTTTGGCATCTAGAAAATGGATAATTGTCTTTAATTAAGGCATTTTGTCTGTACTATATTCACTTTATGCCATTGACTAAATCAAGAGATCCCACTTTTTTTTTCACTATTTAGCTATACTCTCTGAATGTATTTCTATTTTATTTAAAAACAATTCTAAAAGTTTATATACAGGAAATATTACATATTACATAAAATACATAATATCTATTTAAATAAAAAAGATATGCATGGTACTATTGCCTCACTATCCAAAGATAAGCATTATTGCTAATTTAGTGTATTTCCACCTAGCTTTTGTTTCTATCATATATATTGTATGTACATGGCTGAAACCAAACTGCACGTTTGAACCATGTGTTTGAAACTTGCTGTGACTGTAAAGTTTGGTTTCTGGCCTGCTATTTCTCATCAGCTGCTTCCCAAATGGTTACACTTCCGTCAAGGCCTGGAGTATTTCTTTCTTACCATTACTGTATGATAAATATATATTAGATATTGCTTAATATGGATTTCAAATATTTTTCTTTAAACTCTCCTCCTATTAAAACATGTAATTTTTCTCTATTTAAAATAATACTGGAATTATACTTTTTTTTTTTTTTTTTGGTATCATTTTTCAAAAAACTTTTCCAGGAGTAAAAGTGCAGGATGAGAACATGTGACCCTTTCCAGGTTTACAGCCCACACTGTGGAGTTGCTTTGCTGATCTGCTGAGAGTATCAGCGATGTAAGAACATCACCATTCCCACTCCCAAGCAGTTTGAAATTGTATCATGAAATTCTTGCTTTCTTACTCAGATATTCTCATATGCTTCTCCACTTTTCCATAAGGTTCATTTTAAACATTTCCTTCCTAGTTGCATTTTTTTGATTAGGAGTGTAGTTAAAACATGTTTTAAAATCAGATTTATTAGCCATTTATATAGTCTTCTTATGAAAAATGATCACTCTATATGCTTTTTTTGAAATAGTCTCTATGTAATTTTTCCTGTTGGCTGGTGTCAAACATTTCTAGGACCATTTCCAGTAAATTTCTACATTCTCTTTTGATTTAGTGAAAACTAACAAGAATTCAGAAGTGATGATTTCTGGAATGTTGGTATTGTTTCAAAGTTCCACCTAGAATATTTGATTTAAATCTAACATTTATAGGACCATTACATAACTATAATGATAAATTCTTGCCTCACATCCTGAATCTTGTACCCCTTCTTATAAGGATAACATTTAAAATCAGAATTTAAACTACATTTTTTTTTTCTTAATTTCATTGTAGGACGGTGTTCTAAAAGTCGACTTGACTTGGAATGTTAGGGAAACTCCAGACAGGTCATAATGTTCCTGTGTGCCAAGGTAAGTTGAATGAGAAATACTGGATAAGACTGAGACATACAGATAAGATAAAACTTTTCACTTGGCACAGAATTGGCTGCACAAAAAATTAATTGTTCCAGGCATATGAAAGAGGAAACTACCAACTTAAGAACATCATTTTCTCATTGACTAAAATAGAGCTTGTTCTCTAAATAGGGCTTATCTATTCAAATGTAAGACAAATCCTATTTCTCTGCTCAGGATCCCACACGGGCCCAGTTCACAGGAGGGGAAGGGAGGCTCTGCATGCCCTTCCCCAGCACACACATGCTCTTCTTCTCCGCCTTCTCCCTCTCTCTCTCTCTCTCTCCCTGCCTTCTCCTTCTCTTCTGTCTTCTTCATTCACTCTGCTCCAGCCACTCAGGCTGCCTGAGACTGGAAAATAAACCCAACCAAAATTCAAGTGCCTTCTACACGCACCTTTGTGAGATGTCTGGCGGTCCAGAGGTGTTGGGCATGCAGACATATCCTCCCTCAGGAAGAGGACAAGTTGTTTCATTTGGTCTCTCCCATAACCCAGAAAGAAGCAGGACACATTGTGGGGGGCTCTGGATTTGAGGGTGCAGCACACTCCTCACTTGCTGTGACACTCTGGCCCATTTACCAGGTGATTTAAAAAGCTGCTGGCTTTGGCTGGGGCTCAGGACAAGACTCAGGTCAGCTGCCCTATTACGTGGACATATGATCCTGCATCCACAGCAGACAGGGATGCCACACGGAGCCCTTGTCAGGGCCCTGGAGGCCAAGTGCAGCCCTGAGGTTTTAGAGCTAGGCCCTGTCACACATCTACACTCCTACTGAGAAACAACTTCTGGGCTGCTACTGGCCCTTAGTAGACCCAAAACACTTGCCATGGGCCACCAAGTTATCATGTGACCTGAGCTCCCTGTCATGAACTGAGTATTCTCTGAGCCATGAGGTTGGGCCTGCCTAGCAACGCCCCGTCGTCAAGTGGAAGTGATGCCCGTGTGATCAGGCCGAGCAGGTCCTGAAGGTACAAGTAAGTTGCATAAAGAAGTAGCCCAATGTGCACGGGCCTACCCCAGACTTGCTGTCCTCTCCCTCCCAATCTCTATCAGCAGCCTAATCAGGCGTCTCCTATGATTGGGTGACAGAGGAAGAGGAGACTCAGACATGGTTTATAAATGTTTCTGGACAATATGCAGGTTCCTTCCCAAAATGGACAGCTGTAGCACTACAGCCCTGTCTGGAACATCTCTGAGGACAGTGACGAAGGGAAATCTGCCCCCAGCGGGCACCACGTGGGCAGTATACTTTTCTCAGAAGAAGAAATGGTCAGATGTGCAATTATGTAAATATCAATTCAGAAGCTGAAGCCAGTTGTTTGAAAGTTGGATGGTCGGGACTTGAAACATGATTGGAAAATTGTTGACAAAGGAATCTGGGAAAGAGATGTGTAGGAAGACGTCTCTGAATGGCAAAGAAGAAGTGACGAAACTTGTGTTCCGTGTGAATGTTTGCCAAAAGTTGACCCCAGCAGAGGATTTCTATAACAATGTGGGCCAGGATGACAGGTTCTGTGGACACTACTCTGCCTCTACCAGCCACCCCTATCCTCATACAATGGGCTCATGGAAAAAGTGGCCATGGCTGCCGGGATGGAGCTGCTGCCTGGGCTCGCAGCACACACCCGGACTCACCAAGGCTGATGTGGCTGTGGCCACTGCTGAATCCCCAGTCTGCCAGCAGCAGAGGCCAACACGGACCCTGATATGGCACCATTCCCCAGGGTGACCATCCAGCCACCTGCTGGATACTTCTAGATTACCCTGCACTGCTTCCATCACGGAAGAGACAGCATTTGTCCTCACTGAGATAAACACAGTGGGTATGGATTGCCTTCCCTGCATGTAATGCTTCTGATAAAACCACCATGTGTGGACGCACAGGTGCCCTGTTCATCACCATTGCATTCCACGCAGCTGATCAATGAATTCACTTCACAGCAAAAGAAGTGCTTAAGTGGCCCATGGTTATAGGACTCGCTGCCCTTAAACACCACCCTGAAGCAGCTGGCCTGGTGGAATGGGGGAGCAATCCTTTGAAGCATCAGCTAGAGGGAAACACTTCGCAGGGCCGGGCAAGGGTCGTCAGATACGCTCTGCGTCAGCACCTGACATCTGCTGCTGCTGCTCTGATGATGAGGACTCTCAGGGCTAGGAGTCAGGGAGGAGGTGGGGGCAGCACCACTCATCATCGCCCTAGAGACTGACGAGCTCAGCTTTTTTTTTTCTTTTTCCCTATTCCTACAACTTTTGTCTTCCTGGCCTAGAGGTCTTAGTTACACCACGAGTTCCCCAAGTGTGGGGTCTTTGGGTTTAGACTGAAACTTCACCACTGGCTTTCCTGGGTCTCCAGCTGGCAGATGGCAAATCATGAGACTTCTCAGCTTCCATAATCACATAAGCAAATTTCTCACAATAAATCTCTCTCTCTCTCTCTCTCTCTCTCTCTCTCTCTGTCTCTGTCTCTCTCTGTCTCTATAAACAGCCTATTGATTCTGTTTCTTTGGAAAATTCTGACTAATCCAACCAGTCTTACCTGGAGGTGGTTAGGAAGTGTGGGGAGTGTGCAGGAAGTCCTCCAGGTGTAGAAGGCAGCACATTCAAAGCACATTCCTGGATGCTAAGGAACTTTATCCTGGGAGGAGTAGGGAGCCAGAACAGCATTTAAATACAGGTGTATCGAGGCTAGATTGATCTTGGGAGGAGCATTACGTGCTTTGTTTCTAAAGGGGCATGTTTCAAGCCTTAAGTGAGCCCTTACCACAAGCAAAACACTCATCTTTTGTTCTTTGGGGGAAAATTAGAACAGGAGGAAAAAAATTTCATATCAAAGAGTAAAGGATTATAGGGAGATGAAAGGCATTTTCCTAAGTTTACATTGCTTGGGGTTATATTTTTGTATTCTAGATCGGATCTCTCCTTTCAAAGGTTGTCACATTCACAACAGAGCTTTTGAGATTTTCTTTATCTAGTCCCTCCTGCAGAGCTTTCTTACTACCTGCAAGTGAAACTTTATAAATGCATTAACTATTTGAATTCTGTTTTTGCATTATTCTGCTTTTTGTTTTGTTTTGTTTTGTTTTGTTTTTGTTTTTGTTTTTGCATTGGTTAGAAAATGAACTCTGGAGCCCGACTACCGGGGTCCTAAGCAAGCTTTCCAGCAAGGTGTGATCCCCAGCAAGTTACCTTAATTTTCTCACCAGTTAATGGAGATAATAACATTCTTCACTTCATAGCATTGTAGTGAGTTGCTGTGTGTAAAACAATGACATTGTTGTAAATCATGCTTTGTAAATTAAGCACTTTGTAAATTGTATCAGCACTTTGAAGAAAAGTCAGCATGAAAAATTAATTCCTTCAAATGGGTAAATGCCCCTACCAGCCTTAAAAGTCTTATTGAACAGTTGATCACATCCCATTTTAACACAGCTTCTTCGAAGGTACCTATAGTAATGATGACTATGCTCACGTCTAGATTGGTGCTAGGAAATCATCAGCCCATAGAAATGCTGCAATGGCCAACATATTGTCTATTTTGTTTTGTCATTGTTCCTGCTAAAACAATAGACTTTTCTGTTGTGTTTTTTCCCTACAGTTTTATTTTATTCAAGTTCAGAAGAAACAGGCTACATTTAAATAATATAGACCAAAGACTTGTGGCATCTTAACCCAAGGCAAGATGTTTAAACAAATGCAGCCATCGGCATTGCCCCTTAATTACCAGAGTGGAACCCAGACGGGCAGTTCCCAGATGCAACTGATGAGAATGAGCAGTGTCATCAGGATATCAAAGTGCAGCCTTGACCCTTAGAAGGGTGAATTTTTCTTTATATAGAGTCCACATGTTTGGAACTCAGCAATGAAGCTTGGCTTTGATAAATCAAGAATCGTGGTTCATATCCATAGCATATAAGAAATAAATATTTTTATGTTGATTTCTACCCTTTTGAAGACTATGTATTATTTATATATGAATATATATTATTTTATAGAAAGGATAGAAATCAACATTTTATATATATATATATATATAAACATACACATATGTTCATGATGGAAGCATACATTCTTCTTCATAGATTTTAATTCCTAAAATAAAAAACTTCAAATTGATGGCATTTCTACATAAATCATTCATAAAATACTTTTTAAAGAAACTCTTAATGTTCCAGGTACTGTTCTGGGTACTGAGAAACAGCAGTTAAAAACAGAAAACTGATAAAATTCTCCATCCTCAGAAGCATACATTCTAACAAAAGGAGATAAAAAGAAAAATGTGAGTAAAAAGCCACATAAAATGGCAGATGGTTATAAGTAGGAAGAAAACACAAACCTGGCAACTGACGGGGGTGCTGCAATGTTAGAGAACAGATCAGGCAAGGTCTCCCTGGAAGGTGAGATCTGGCAAAGGCCTGAGGAGATGAGGGCTTTCTACAGAGAGAGCGTCCCAGGCAAAGGAAACAACAGTAGTGAAACCTCTGAGGTGGGGCATCTATGGTGTGTTTGGGGAATAGTAATGAGGCCAGCCTGGCTGCACAAGGTGGGCAAGGCGAGCGAAACAAGATATAACATAAGAAAAGTAGAGGGAAAACATTAAAATCATATAGGAACTTTTGGCTACTCAAAAGACTTTAGTTTTTATGCTACAAAATGTTAAGATGTTACAACTGTTGAGCAGTTTTGAAAAGAGGAGTGATATAATCTTAAATTGTAAAGAGATCAGTATGGCTAATCTTAAGAGGCTATTTCTGTAATTCAGGGGAAAGATGATGAGGCCAGATTCCAGTGATACAGTCATGAAAGTAGTGTGTGTGTGTGGGGGGGGGGGGGGGTGGAGTGGGGGGGGTTCTTAATATTTTTGAGGGTGAAATCAACAGGTTTTCAGATGGGTGGTATGTGCTGCGTAAAAACAAGAGATGAGTTGAAGGATTACAGGTGTTTGGCCTGAGCCATGGAAAGCCTGGAGTTGCCATTTGCTGAGATAAGGATCCAGTTGGGAAAAACTGGTGTGGAGATGTTACCGAATGAAGAGGGTCTGGCCTCCTGTCACTGTCCAGCCAATATGCACAGACAGGGTTTAGGTCCAAACAAACTTTATTTTCAGAAGGGCAGCAATTCTGGAGAACAGTTAGAGTTCTGCCTTAGTTACAATTCTAATAACTTTTAAAACAAAATACAAGGAAACCAACCTAGAATTTTTTTTTTTTTTTTTTGAAACAGTCTCACTATGTCGCCCTGGGTAGACTGCTGTGCCATCACAGCTCACAGCAACCTCAAACTCTTGGGCTTAA
Organism: Loris lydekkerianus; assembly: GCA_963574355.1. Lineage (NCBI taxonomy): Eukaryota > Metazoa > Chordata > Mammalia > Primates > Lorisidae > Loris > Loris lydekkerianus. Next base: position 108,863 of record CAUYPK010032301.1, on the reverse strand, counting down.
GCGATTCTCTTGCCTCAGCCTCCTGAGAAGCTGGGACTACAGGCACCTGCCATAACACCCATCTATATTTTTGGTTGCAGTTGTCATTGTTGCTTAGCTGACCAGGCCAGGCTCCTTGGGGAATGCCCCAACTTCAGTGTATGTGGCTGGCACCCTACTCACTGAGCTACAGTCACTGAGCCCAACTTAGAAAATTTTAACTTTATCTGATAGGAAGTAACATCAAAGTAGTCTCCATTCTCATAATGCAAAATATTTAAACAAGAGAAAGGTGATCTTCATTTTAACAATATATCTAAGAGAATCATCAGAGAAAACGTCGTATCATCAAAGTAACTCTTACTCCACCAATATCACAGCACCAGCTGTCTACATGTGACTACTCCTCAGAGTCTCCTGAGATAAACACGCTCGCGATCATAGTGAAACCTTAACTAGACAGATCATCATGGAAGGTGTGTGAGTGCAGCTCAGCATCTCAGACTGCGTCTTGCAGGCCACTTTTCTGGCTTGAGAGAGAGAGACGTAAATCAGCCATTCTGTACTAGCTGTGTTAGGTCTGAAATCCACACTCGCCAGATAGCTAAGCAGCCACGTTAAACAAGCAGTTTTCCTTGAAGCTCCTGCGCCCTGGATGATGCTCTGCCCAGTCGAGCCCTTCTACAGGATGGAGACAGGTTTGAACCACTGCTCGATACAAACATGTCTGTGAACTTGCCTAACAAGTTCAGAACCTCAGCACCCTTTCAGACAAAGCAACTAGTAACAGAGTATCATTTGTAGGCTTATGATATACAAAAGAGTCTGCAAATAGACCTCTGCATACAGTAACTGCAATAGGTCACCCAAGGGCAAAACTGGGCAGGTGTCACTGCAGCCGGCTCTGACATAGGCAGTGGCTTCAGCTCATCCTTTGGTACTAAGTGAATTAGTTTGATTTCCAAACACAACGGAAGACCATCTGCCCCAAGTGTATTTATGCACAGCAGGGGTTCGGAAGGCCTCAGTGTGAATACCCGAATCACAGTTGGGGCAGTAGCACCAAGAAATGGAGCATAGGGAGTGGAAAGGGAAAAGGTGTTAGGATAAATTTGTAGCAACAGGTAATGGCAGTGAAGAAATTTCAGAAAATACAAAACTCACAAAAGAGATGAAAACCCCAAAGGCCCAGGAGAAAGGCAAGTAATGTCAAGGGGTAAAGCCAGCCCAGCAAAGACAACAGGAAGTGGCTGGGGGCGGGGCGGCCCGCCAGCAGGGGGTGGGGGAGGGGAGCTACCCTTTGCTGCCGAACAGGACTGGGAGGGAGCATGATGCAGCCAGACTTTGCCTTATTTTTAGAAAAGCCAGAAATCTGGATATTTACATGAAATCTCCTGGTTTTTAAATGTTGCCATTTAGTTCACATTTTCAGAAAGCGCTGTGTAAACCGAACACGTAGCTGCAGGCTGCTTTTGGTCTGCAACTTCTAACTTTGCAACTTCTAAATTTACCATTTACATACAAACAGTTTTAATTGTTGATTAAACTGAGCCATTGAATCCCTACATAATTATGACAATTATTTCTCCTACACAGGAGAAATCCTTCTTTTTTGTTTATGACATAAAATTTCTATTTCAATATGAAGTCCAAACTTTCAAAGGCAAAAGAGTAAAAGCAAAATAATAATAGAATAAAAATAATTTCTTACCTTCTCGAGATTTTTAAGAATGAAAGTATAGAGATCACAGTGAAACCTGCCCTTTTCCCCTTGACCTGGTTTGCTGAAGGATCAACTCACAATTATGGGAGATTAATAAGAAAAAGGTTTATTTCCAAATACCATGTGCATGGGGGGAACCATGAGAATGATTTTCCAAAGTCTCAGTGATGGTCAGTGGCTTTTAAAGGTGCCTCTTAGAAGTGAGGGCTGAGTGTGGAAAGTATAGGTGTAGTTAAGCGGCTGTTGGGGGAATGTGTAGACGGGTGGAGACAGATTGAATTGTAGACTAATCTGAGAGACAGGTCTCTTGCTTCAAATGACCTTAGGGCCAGGTCTCTTCCTATGCAATAAGGAAGTCAGCAGCCTCTTCTGATTCTAAATCAGGTTATTCAGGCTTTTTTTTTTTTTTTTTTTTTTTTTTTTTGTGGAGACAGAGTCTCTCTCTGTCACCTTCAGTAGAGTTCTGTGATGTCATAGCTCACAGCAACCTCAAGCTCTGGGGCTCAAGCGATTCTCTAGCCTCAGCCTCCCTAACAGCTGGAACTATAGGCACCTGCTATTTTTTGTTTGTTTGTTTAGCAGGCCCAGACTGAGTTTGAACCCACCAGCCCTAGAGCATGTGGCTGGTGCCCTAACCACTTGAGCTACAGATGCCCAACCCTTCCTCCGGGTTTTATAGAGGAGAAGCCAGTGCTGTCTGATCAAAAATAGCTTTTTAACTTAAAATATTCTTTATACCAAGGAATCATGTTTTGGGGTGAAATTTCCTTAGCTCCTTCAAAAGTTACCGACTTTTGTCATTGTTTTGACATAAATCTCAAAGTTAAGTCTGCCTTCATGAACATGATGTGTTACAGGTAGTGCTATGCTCTGCTGCTTCTGAAGTAGGTTGTCTTTCTGTGGGATTCTCCTGGAATGCTCCTCTGAAAGATGTCTGGCTTCAGAAATCATATAGGCTGCTGGGAAAGGGCCACTTCCGACTGGACCCAGCACGTGGATGGAGAGGATTTCACGACGGGTAAAGCTGTTCTTCATGGCTTTTCCCAGTAAGTCACTTGCTTCATCATTCTATCTAGAAATCTTCATTGGAAAACAAGAATACTGTATGTTGGATAGATTTGAGGGGGTGCTCAAAATTGATTCATTCTGATGGCATAAGCAGGACCACAGTTCAAGCACTGTGATTGGAGAGGCATCTGGGAAGAGTTTTGTCTTCCAGGAAATTTTCCTAACAGTCTTTTGGCCTGTGGTGGTCCCACTTCTACAATAGATATGGAGGAGGTGGGGGGGGTCTTCCTTTTTCTTTTATAAAATAATTGAGAGAATAGATGTTTTCCCTAGAGTGAAGTAACATCTTAAAACCCTTATCAGCTAAGTCCCAAGGCAAGAGAATGATTTGTTTTTCCCCAGCAAGGGCAGGAGGTCTAGACAGTAGGACCAGAGAGCAATGGCAGCGGCTCCTGGAGACTAGAAACAGGATAAAGAGGAGGTGTTGGGGTGGCAGTCAATCCTGCCTGCAAAGGGAGTTCAGAGCAGCCTTCCAGCACTTTGACAGCCAGTGAGGAAAAAGTACTGTGGGTCCCAGCTTCACTGCCTGTGGGCCCGGAATTTGTGGAGGTTGTTTGTACTTCTTTGCAGTGGCTGGCCCTGGATGAGGTGCACATTTCAGATTAGTAAATACTAGTTGAAACAAATGCAGTATAGTATATACTGTATATATATAGTATATACAAACAAATCTTTGTATAGATTTGGGGCTCCAGTGTCAGACTATGGCATACATTGTCATTTGATATTTCAAATTCACTTATATTCTATAATATTGAAATGGTCACACATGTATGCATTGAAAGTTATTCAACAGGTGGTTTCCTGCCTACCCCAGATATATTAAAAATACAGGGCAGATGCCAAGAAAGAGTGTTGTTCTTAGATGACATTTTCAATATAACATATTCTTCATAAGCCAGACTGATTGATTTTAACTACTTTGGAAATACATGTATTTTTTAAATTACTGTACTTTTTCTTGTTTCATAAATCAGAGTAAGTATAAGAACAAAATAGAACTATTTCTTTTCTTTTCTTTTTTTTTTTTTTTGCAGTTTTTGGCCCGGGCTGGTCTTGAACCTACCACCTCTGGCATATGGGGCCAGCGCCCTACTCCTTTGAGCCACAGGCGCCACCCATGAACTATTTCTTAATCACTACAAGAGATTGCTCACTGCACCCAAGGTATACCCTCCTTAGGGAACTTGAAGGGACGGGGCTCAGTGGCTTAAAGCAGCTGTGCTTTGTAGATCCTTTGCTTGCTTTTGGTAATTTCTCTCTTTCCTTACTTGGAATTATCAGTGGATCTTTTATTCGTACCTCTCTTAATTTGCTAATTCTAATATGCAATGGCCTGGGGACCAGATTTCTACATTTACTAGAAAGGTATATCAAATAATGATAGGGTATCTGTCCTGCACGCTTTCCCTGTGCTAAGTTAGCTGTACCCTCTGCACACTGCCCATGCTGCGTGCTAAGTTCTGCTCTATGCATTTTAAATACGTAATCTTATTTACTCCTCATATGAATCCTACAATGAAGATTTCACAAATAAGAAAGGAGAGACAGAGAGGGTGAGAAAGTTGCCCAAGGTCACACCATTAGTAAGTATCGGAGCCAGGACTTGTACTCGGACTACCTACCCCTTACCATGCTATGGATTATTTCTGAGCAAAAGGATGAGTGATTCTTTTATTCATAAAAGGCATGGACTACAGTGCATGATGCAGGCATTTGTGGTGCCAATTGTATTTTTCTGGAAGTCTTTTATAAGTCTCCTTTGCTCCTTAGCTGGGTTCTGACCGTTGATGTTGCCATTTGAATGACCTCTGAAAAAGTGAGCATTACGATATATTAGATATAGGAAAGGCATTTACATTTGCTAGCTTCATCTTTTCTTAAGGTGAATAAGGTTCTTGTTATTATAGGATCCCATTAGTGACAAATTAAAATTTCCTCAAGATTGTCAGGGAACTTCAAAAGTCATCTATTGCTTGAGAGGAAAACAGAAAACAAGTTAGAATTTAAAGAAATGAAGGACAATTTTAGTTAACTTCATCTCTGTTTTATAGATAATCCCAAATCCTTCCAGGAAAACTTCTGAGGACCAGAGAAAAGACACATGAGAGCTATGAAGGAAAAAGTGAGGTTGGAACAGCTTGACTCAGGGAGAAACTGCTGGATAAAACGTGGTCACTTACCCTTAAAGTTAGCGTTTCTTACTTTCTGAACCTTAAGGAGATTTGCTGACATTGGGTTAGAAGGGGTAAGCCTGGGGTCTAAAGCTACTGTTGAAAATTTGGTCCTCCTCCCAAATAGGTGAATTCTGACACTGCTGTGGGCTCTGGTGCAGGTGGCTACCAGCCAAGTGTTTACTCAGTGATTTCCCTGGCACTTTATAAGACCTTGCAGGATTTCAGGATATTAATGTTTGCTCCTGATTTACTCTGCATAAACGGTCCCTTCAGACACATTTTGCTACCGGTTACCACCATATGAAACACTTTTTATCTAAAAAAAAGAGAAAGAGAGAGGCATCTTTCTCTTTTCTATTGCTTTACCAGGTTAGAGGACATTATCTTCTTTTAGAAGGCTGTTGTATTCTGTTCTTGTTAAATAACAGGGCTATGTGTTCCATCATCTAATGAGATCTAACCATGTTCTTAACCCACAACAGCTTTATGTAAACAGAAGCTTTCATCTAAAAATTGTGTTGATTTTTCCTCCTTGAGAAATACCTCACCCAATACCACGGTGTAGACGCTTTTTCATTTGCTTCCAAGATCTGACATATACAATAATTTTTTGGCCTGGATCATCTTTCTTTATCAAATTAAATTATTAGTCAACATTTCTGTTGACAATTATGACCATATTTGACTGAATCACATCAGAAAAGTACAATCCTATTCCAGCCCTCAGACTTGGTCAAGCATTTCTTTGCACAAATTCTCTGGGTCTCACTTCAATTTTCCAAGATTCTGTCTTAATAGATCAGTAAGGAGAAGCAATTCTGTTCAAGAGACAGCCATAGGCCACCAGGGTGGCTCTTGCCTATAATCCCAGCAACCATGATGGCTGTCCCCTGCAATCCTAGCAGTTTGCAAGGCTCAGGCAAGAGGATCGCTTGAGGCCAGAAATTCAAGACCAGCCTGGGCAACACACTAAGACTTCAATCTCTACAAAAACAAACTTTAAAAATTAGCTGAGCAGGGTGGCACACCCCTCCTACCTACTTTAGAGGTAGAAACAGGAGGATCACTTGGGCCCAGGAGTTCAAGAATTTTGTGAACTGTGATCCCACACTGAACTCCGGTCTGGGTGACAAAGTAAGACGTGGTGGAGAGAGAAAACATGGAGCCAGCCCCTTACATTAGAAGAGAAAAAGACCTCAGATTCTGCTTGGGGCTGTGCATGTTTATGTATGGCTAGATTTCAGTTGAAGGGATTCCTTCTTCTTCCCACCTCCTAGCTGCTAGGAGTTGGGCAGAGGGGCACAGAAGTTCCAGTGGAGAAGCAGAAGTTGCCACTGCCAGGTAAGATGAAACGTGTGGGGAGTGGAAAACAGGTCCCAAAGCTCAGATGTAATCTGTTCTGGAAGTTAAGTGAGCTTTGGTGTCAGACTTTCCTGAACTCAAATCCATTGACTGCTGGGTACTAACAAGTCACTTAACCATTCAAAGCTGCCATTTCCTTGTCTTTAAAATCAAGATTATAATACACCTGTCTCACTTGGTCAGTGTGAAGATGGTCCAGGCAAAAGCCTTAGTACAGAGCCTGACACACGGCTCAGAAACAAAACAATTGATGAATTCTTTTCTCTAAAGCATATATGAAATGTCTGGCTGGCTTTTCACTCACTGTGGATTAGATAAGGAGAAAAGGATGATAGAGTAGTGGTATGAGAGGAGAGAGGCAAAACAGATGGCTGGAAGGGGACGCCCAGTGAGAGGGAGAAGCTGGCGCAGCCGTCGGCGTCCCTGAGCACCAGCTCCTTCTGGGAGACCTGTCAGGAGGCCTGAGGCTCCGGTGAGCACTGGTGCCCTGGGCCGCACACATGCCCTGCGCGTTACTCTGCTGAGTACCAGAAGGCAGTTGTGACACATGGATAAGGACGTGTGTGTCTAAACCTAGGAAAGGTATAGTGAAAACAAGAGGCACAAATGGTGCCCTGTACAAGGCCTTACCATGAGTGGAGTTTTCAGGACTGGAAGTTGCTCTATAACTTTTTTACTTTATAAACTTTAATAGTTTAAACTTTTTGACTCTTGTGGTAACACTTAAAACAGAAATACATTGTACAGCCTTACAAAGGTATTTTCTTTCCTTGTGTCATTATTCTATAAGCTTCCCCCCCTATTTTTAAAGTTTTACGGTATTTATTTATTTATTTTTACGTTAGTCCCAGGCCTATACAGGGTGGGGCTGGTCAATATCCCTGACTGCCACCTTCACATCTTATTTCACTGGAAGGTCTCTGGAAGGTCCCTGGAAGGGGCAACAGCACAGGTGGAACTGTCACCTCCTAAGACAACATGCCTTCCTCTTGAATACCTTAATAAGGTAAAAGACGTACACGATAAAAATAATGATAAAGATTGTAGTAAGTACACAAATGGGTGCCATGGCTGCTTATTCTTGTTATCTCGCATTGAGTGCTGTGCTGACCATCTGTCTACACTGTACACACCTGGGAGCCCAGCGTCACCACAGAAAGCGAGCAATGGGGTGGGCTGCCACTTTGCGGTGGAATTTTTCGGCACCATTATCATCTCTGGGCCCCTGTGTGCACGTGGCCTGTCACTGACCTACAGATGCTGTGAGAGCGGCCCGCGGCTCCCGATGGACAGACAGGTGCAGTGAGAGCGGGCCCGCGGCTCCCGATGGACGGACAGGTGCCGTGAGAGCGGCCCGCGGCTCCCGATGGACGGACAGGTGCCGTGAGAGCGGCCCGCGGCTCCCGATGGACGGACGGGTGCCGTGAGAGCGGCCCCGCGGCTCCCGATGGACTGACAGGTGCCGTGAGAGCGGCCCGCGGCTCCCGATGGACGGACAGGTGCCGTGAGAGCGGCCCGCGGCTCCCGATGGACGGACAGGTGCCGTGAGAGCGGGCCCGCGGCTCCCGATGGACGGACAGGTGCCGTGAGAGCGGCCCGCGGCTCCCGATGGACGGACGGGTGCCGTGAGAGCGGCCCGCGGCTCCCGATGGACGGACGGGTGCCGTGAGAGCAGACCCGCGGCTCCCGATGGACGGACAGGTGCCATGAGAGCGGCCCGCGGCTCCCGATGGACAAGGTGACCGTGTGGGCTGAGGAAGCTACTCCGCCGCGGTTCTCCAGTCGGGCGCCTCCCTACTTTGTTTTCTCACCTTCATCTCACGCGTGGCTTCACCCCAGACCTCTCGTACCAGCCCTCTTCTTCCTTGTACAAACTTCCATGGAGTTCCTCCCTCTCCTCCTTGCTTATTCTTGTTTGACACCCCTTTACTTGCTCTCCGTTCTTACCTGAATCTCCACTGTGATTGATTTCCCTTTTGCTGTCTTTATCCCGATTGATACTTCATTTTTTGTCCCTTCCAGGTCATAAGAAAACTTTTTTTCTTTCTCTAAAAAACAATGCCCCTTTCCTCCCTCTTAATCTCTTTATCATAGCTCTTATTATCTGACCACCAGGTAAACATCTCTTGGCCAATTTTTATTATTTGTACCAGTGAGAGGCACTAGTCAAGGGTTTTCCTGCACACGTGCTGAATCAAGTGTTTGCTCACAGGCTGAGAGTTTACCTATTTCAAAACCTTTCTTTAGAGAACCCTGCTGTGTGAACAGGGGTCTTTCCAATTTCACCTTATGAGAGATAACTAACAGAGGGTACTGGCTATAATGACACTTAAAGTGACTTTTCATCAATCAAAGACATTTTGAAATATAATATATGATATTAATTAATATATAATAACACTTTATAATATATAAAGTGCTAAAAACACTTTAAACTATTCTATTTAAACAACAACATTACCTAAATTATTCAGGACTATTAAACAACAATTACCTAAATTATTCAGTCACCAAAAAATTCTCTCTCTGGGGCGGTGCCTGTGGCTCAAAGGGGTAGGGCGCTGGCCCCATATGCGAGAGGTAGAAGGTTCAAACCCAGCCCCAGCCAAAAACTGCAAAAATAAAAATAAAAATAAAAAATAAAAATGCTCTCCCTGGCCTTTGCCTAGCTAATTAAGGACAAAGGTGAGTTTGGGGCTTAGATTTATCCACTGACTGTTCTTTCTAAACAAGTCAACACATTGCCAACCCAGACTTGAATTTGAATAAGCATATAGACATACGTAAGTCTATACACTATGACAGACTTCTTGAGGGCTCTGGGCTGGCTGTACTCCCTAGGCCGGCTCTGATGCACACAGTGCCCACTTCTACTGTGGTGGGCTCCGTCACGCCTCCATTCACTTGAGGCAGAGGGGCAGATTTGCCACAGTCAGACAAAAAGTAAACGATTAACATGTGTTTGGAATTTCTATGAATCTGGCAGTTTACTCATAAAGACCAAAATGAAATCATTCTTGGGGCCACAATAACAGTGGCCAAAGTCCACTTTTTCATTCCGTGGAATGTGTCTTAAGAGCACCTACCCATTTCTGAAATTGAGGAAATTTTTTATTCTTTGACCATCCTCCATAACAATATGGAAGAAATTTTATGATAATTTGATTTGGGGAAAAAAAATAAGGAAAAATTTTAGCAGTCAATAAATCTGAATTCCAAACCGAATGCTCCTCTACCCTACTGATGGCTCTGAGACACCATTTAGTTCTTTTTTTGTAGTGACACCACATCTCTGAAGTGAGCCTGCCCTGGAGAGCAAGTGGAAGCTGTAGGACCATTTCAGCAGGACAGGCTATTGACATGTTATTGATAGGACATGTTATTGACAGTAATAAAGAGGCTGAGGAGATCACGACACTGATCTGGTAAAATATCCACCGAGAGCTGAAAACAGTAGCAGCATATGCCTTCGAGCAGGGATTTTTGGCGGGGTGCTGCGGCACGCTATAGTGCCGTGAGAGGATCTTAGAAATTTTTAAAGATCACTAGTTAAATAATTTTCAAAAGAAGTTCAAACCACAATAACTACATTCTTTTTTTTCTTTCTTTTTATTTATTTATTTATTTTTTGAGACAGAGTCTCAGTATGTCATCCTCGGTAGAGTGCTGTGGTGGCACAGCTCACAGCAAACTCTTGTGCTTAAACAATCCTCTTGCCTCAGTCTCCCAGGTACCTGGACTACAGGCACCCACCACAACGCCCGGTTATTTTTTTGTTTGCAGTTGTCGTTGTTTAGTAGGCCCTGGCTGGGTTCAAACCCTCCAGCCTTGATGTATGTGGATGGTGCCCTAATCACTGCTATGGGCACCGAGCCATTCTTTTTTTTTTTTTTTTTTTTTATCAATATAACTTAAGTGTGCCATGGAAGTTTATAGTTTCAAGTGAGATTTTTTAAAAAGATTGAAAAACCCTGCTCTAGAGCTAAACTACTTCCTTGGGGGCTTTATTTGCTGTGTGACCTTGGGTGGGTTAGTAACCTTCTCTGGGCTTCGGTTTCCTTTCTAAATGGAACTAATAGTATCTAATACACAAGATGGTTGTGAGAATTGTATTTGTTCACGTGGGTAAGGTTCTGAGCTCTTATTATCTGCCCACCAGGTAAAAATCTCTTGGAAGGGCCTTCTACAATATTAGCTATTGTTCTCAGAGTATTCAGGCAGCTACAATGTTACAAATGAACCATTACTCTGTGAGAGAGTGCCTTAGCCTTAGACCCCTTCCTTCCATCTAACGTGGGCCTAGGAAGTACTCAGAGCCAGAGGCAACTGAGCATCATTGGATTTCCTTGATGAGTAGGGCTAGACCAGACTTTTCTGAACTGCCTCTAAGACAGACCTATTGACAAAGGGATGGTGAAGTTGCGTCCCTGACCTGGGTCCCTAGAGGCTTGGAGAGAGCAGAGATGCTCGTACACCCATGTGTGTGGGAGCCAGTGCTCAGGACTCCCAGTGAGACAGGACGCTGAATCCTTCTAGACTCCGTTGGGTGCCTGAGTGTCTGTCTCCTGCATGTCTTCATAATGCTTCTTTAAATAGCAGCTTTCATATTTTTACATTTTCTTTTAATGGCATGTGCCCTATAAATGTAAACACAGAGTATACAGTGCTGGCCCAGAAGCCAGCATAGCAACACTCTCTAGGGATGAGACATCGGTTACTGAAATGGGCCCTGGAACACACCACTTACCCCTTATTTTACCTCACTTTTCTTCCCGAGTAATTGATAAATTCTGTCTACAGACAACCAGGAAAGGGTGTGATGAAGGATCTTTTTGGGTTTCAGATCTCCCTGACCGCCTGCCTCTTCATTAGAGCTCACTTTAGCTGATCCTGTCAATGAGCTTTATTACAAAACGCCTGGATAAATAGCTTTAAGGAATCGTGTGCACTTCTGAAACCCAAAGGCAGCAAAGGGAACCATCTGGCTCTTCTGTTACTTTTGGCCTCTCCTTACTTGAAAAAGAAGACCCCTCTTTTGAACACTAGAACAGTGTTTTTCAACCATTTTTATAACACACTTGAACTTATAGTTAAACTTCCACAGTGCACTTAAATTATGTTGAGCAAAAAATATATATATACGTACTGTGCTTTGAACATCTTTTGAAAATTAATTTTCGATCTTTAAAAATTCTCACAGTATACCTACCATTCTCTCATGGCACGCCAGTGTGCTGCCACATACTGGTTGGAAAGCACTGCCCCAGAAGAAGCATTAAATGAGCAGTACTTGACCCTGTCCCTCCTGCACTACCTCAGTGAGAGAGACCTCCAAGCTGGTGTCACACCCTGCACAGTCCCTGCTTAGTGTGCTGCTCAGAGACCTCCAGAGGCTCTCAGCTCCGTTCCTACCATGTGTGAGCTCCTGTCTCTGGCTCTCTGTACCCTCGTCCATGACCTGAATGCTCCACACACTGCTGTCCCTGCACTGTTTCCTAGTCCTGGGCCCCAGTCCGGGCTGCCTGGGCTCCTCTCCTGCACTGCCTGTTCCCCAGGCTCTGCCCTCCCTGTGCTGATCCCTTCCTGAGGAGTGTTTTTGCTTCTGCAAGAGAAGCCTTGCTATTTCCTGAGGCCTGGATCAAATCCTGTCTTCTCTGGGAATCCTGCTGTGACTCCTCCAGCAAACTCGGATTCTCCTAGCCCTGCAATGACAGCACATTTAGATACCAAAAGCTACACTACTCAGCATTTGGATATATGCTGTTTTCTGTACCAGCCAAAGTCTGGTAGAAAAAATATAGCACAATCCAAATTTAAAACATGGCAGAATCCAAATTCAATTATAGGACTAAAGAGTTGGGGTTGGGCGAAGGGAAGTTGAGCAGGGAAAATGAGGCACACAGGAGCTAGGAACAGCAGGAAACCTTTACCTCTAGGTGTGAAGGGATAAGGGACTAGATGGTTTCCAAACTCCACAGGAGTCGCTGTGACTCTAGGACAGGGCTTCCCAACAGGACCAACGTCTTCTGTCAAGGAGAGGAGCCAACTGAGGCAAACTAGCATTGGAGGGAGCCAAGGAGATGAAGACCCTGACCTCGCTGGCCTTGGGCCCTTTGGTTTTTTGCCAGTACCTTCCACTGGTTAAATCCCACTGGAAGGGGGCAAGGGAGCCGCTGAAGCTGTCCCTAAAACTTCCCTCCTTGGCACAGGGTGGGGTGAGAGTACCTCTGACCCTCCAAAGACAAATATACCAAGCATGGTCATGACTGCGTTGTGGGGATCTTTCCAAGAATGTGACTCTCCTCCCAAGCCAGACTGAAAGCTCTTCAAGAACAGAGACCACAGCTCTCATTCGGCTTTTATCTTCCACAGTGCTCAGTTCAATGTGAATTTGAAAGACTATAAAAATACATTGAAGGTTATAAAGAAAGAGTCTGTTGTAATCGCATGCCTCTAAACTTCAGTCTCCCAACTCATTCAAAGTAAAATCCATAAATGGATTTGAACAATCTATAACATGGCCTCGTATCTGGCACACTGCCAAGCATCCTTAAACGCTCTCCCAAGGCACCACTCATGGCTCCCCTCTGCACTGTCCCTGCGCCTCTGGGGGCACCGCTCATGGCTCCTTTCTATGCCATCCCTGTGCCTCCAGTATGCTTGTTGCTGCCCTGTCTGCCCTGTTAAATGTTGGAACTGAGAACTTCTGGTAGCAATGCTCAGACCTGGCATTATTTATGTAACTGTGTGAACCCATGTCATTGTCCATTCAGGGTACTATAATACAATGTCATATTCTGGGTAACTTGTAAAGAACAGGAATTTATCCCTCACAGTTCTAGAGGCTGGGAAGTCCAAGGCCATGGTGCTGGCAAGTTCTGTATTGGTGAGAACCGGATTCCTGGTGCATAGATGGCATCTGCTCTGTGTCCTCACACAGGAGAAAAGGCATCTAGATCTTTGTGATCACTTCTCATGGGCACCAATCCCAGTCACCAGTGCTCTCTTTGGATTTCAACATATGAATTTGAGGGAGACATAAATATTCAGACCATAACTTCTCACTACTAGTCCTGTCAAAAGATATGCCTAGTGCTTGCTTCAGCGTTTATCGCTTAATTGAATAAAGGAATGAGTTCCTAATAGATTGTCACACTAAAACCTAGCCCACTATATCTGATGACTTTTCATGTTTCCTAAGCCTACCACATACTGCATTCTTTGTAAATGTTTCTGGGATAAGCATAATGAATAAAGGTGTTTTGAAGTCACCAATTTTCTTGTTCATTTTGTCTGTGATCAGTCTTTTTACTGGTGAAAAATCAACTACATTCTACAAAGTCAAAGTCTAAGATTCTTTCTCTCAACTCCTGCTAAATCTTGCCTCCCTACCTGTTATTTGAGTCTGGACTTTTTATAGTATACAGAAAAGACAGAGTTTTTACAATGGGCAAAAACCAAAGGGCAGACTGTTAACTGAATGTGTCCCTGAGAGAGTAACTACTGTAAGTCAAGTCAGCTCAGGTTGGTCAGGAGTTGTAAAGATTAAATATGTATACTTGTGAAAGGGCTTATAAGGAGATAACAGTACAGTATGATTAGGCAGTATAATTGATAATGATGAATAATAATAATAAATTTTGAAGGAAATGACTCTCGGAATTTACCCAGTTCCTTTTCCCCAAAAGCCCGAGGACCACACTCATACATCTTCTATTTGACATTAATTCAGGTTGAAGCCATCGATATTTAACAGAATGAGGGTAAGCAATGATTAATACTAATTTAGAGTTCAGTAAGAATTAATACAATTTTCAAAGATGTACCATTTGTAAACAAAGTAGGTTAACTGCAAATTTTCCTTATATTAACCCACAAAAAATACAAACTTGATATTACAGTTGCCGTGTTATAAAACAATATATATTGAAAAGTTCCCTAAGCAAATATCCTTTTCTTTTTAATTAAAGTTAATGATTGTTTTTTTTTTAAAAAAAAAAAAGTGCACCTTTTCTCATGTTTAATGTGTAAGTTAATATCAGCAATTTGGAAATCCCAAATTATGACCCCAGCAGTTAGTATTTTCCTTAGTCATGACAAAGCAGGTGCATATTTATCTTCTATTGAATTATTGCACAAATAATCTAAGTAAAATCTCACTTTTATATTAAAAGTGAATTTTTTGCTTCATATTTTTCATTTGAACATCAGTTGTACAGAGTACTCATTTATACAAAGGAAAATGGCATGGAATTTGAAATACATTTTATTCTTAAAAGGGGAGGAAGGAAACGAGGGGTGGGCTTTCTCAAAAATGCAAAGTGATGTGCTAGAAATCACGTGCAATTAGACCAGGAGGCCAGAAATAGGTCCTAGGGCCATCCTGATACTTGTAGCACTTTTCTTTCAGCTATTTTGAGCACTGCACATTTCCCAGGTGGACTGGATGTTCAATATTTAGTCTCCAACATAGGGGGGATATTTTTGCTGGGAACAGTTCAGTCATGATTCTTCCAAAGGCGTATTTACAGGAGTGACTATTTTACTGTGGGTCTAGTTCATTAGGAGAAGATTTTGGCGGGGAGAGGCAAAAGTCTACTGTTTGGCACAGGTTACCTCTGTCAGGGTCTCTGCCTTTAATGCCTCCTCTGTAAGAGTCCCAGAGACTCTGAGAGGGTCACAACGTACCGTGAAACACACCGCTTTTGGCATTTATGTAAAGCTGAGGGCGATCTCTGTGGGAGGTTGCTATGATATTTGCAAACAGCGGAGGCCGCGTAACTCCGCAAGAGGTGGCTCGTCCCTGCCTGCGAGCGGACAGCCGGGGGCCCAGAGAAACACCGGGCAGGGCGCAGCACCACAGACCCGCGTCCCCGGGAGAACTTCAGAAACCGGGCACCCTCCGGAAAGAAGCGCATGGCACAACTTACGGGCCGGTCAGCCGAGATCGGTCCAGCTTTCCCCCCTCCTAACAGTTGAAGTGGCAAAACCTGTGACCTTTGTAGAAAAGCACGCCGTGCGTTACGCACCACGAGGCGCGGTCGCGAGGTGGGCGGGCAGGTTTTTGGTCTTCATAAGGAGGGGCTGTACAATATTAATAATAAAGTTATAATAAAAGGGCAAGGGGAAAGAGATGCGGGTGGCGGAGAGAGGACTGAGAGGTGGCGCTCCCAGACCGCGGAGCGGGCGGGAAGGTGTGTCTCCCCGGCGGCTGCGCAGGGGAAGGGATGGGAGCGGCGAGGCTGTGGGAGGTGTCTCCGATGTTTATTTTTGCCTAGCAACTCCAGCTACGGCCTGCCCCCGCTGCGGTCCACGCGCCTCTCTACCTCCCCTTGTCTGGCGATTGGAGAGCGGTCACTCGGTGCCAGTAAATCCGGGAGAGTGCAGTTGAGGTGGAGGTGGGCGGGCAGCCCCCTCCTGCGCATATGCTCGGGGTCAGCAGGCTCAGCTGCGGCTCCCGCGCGAGGCTCGGCTCTCGGAGGTGACCCCAGTACAACTAAGTTTATCTACGAGATCACCTGGGGGAAAAGGGAGAGGTTAAGTCACAGGGACAGGGAGCGGACAGTGTTGTTTGGGAGCAGCCATTTGGTTCCCAAAGCTGGAAAAGCTTTAGCGTTTAGGGGCGCGCATGGAAGGGGAGGGGTCTCTGCGGCACTTCGCTGGGAGTGAATTAGGGGTAGGTTGCGCTGCAGGGCAATGCCGGGGGGCGTCGCAGACGCGGTAGTGGCCGGGGAGTGTGGAAGGTGGCTGTGGGGAGGAAGAGGACAGAGCAGATGGCCGGAGGGGCGGCGGAGGGCGCGCGCAGGGCCGCTGGGGGAGGGGCTCCCGCGGGTGCGCGGTGGGGGCGGGGTGTACGCGAGCGTGTGCGGCGGGGGGGGGGGAGCCCGGGGGCGGGGCCCGTGGCGGCGGGGGCGGGGCGGGGCTGCCCTCCCGGGCCGGGCGCGCGCCTGTGTGCGCGCCAGGGCGCGGGAGCGCGCGCTTGCTCCGGAGGAGGCTCCCGGGCCAGTCGGTCCGCGCGGCGCAGCCCGCTCCCCGGGCTCCCATGCGAGGGGATCGGGGAGGCCAGTGGCGCGCCGGGGAGGGCGAGGCATGTGCATGGGCCGGGGGGTGCAGCAGCCGCCCGAGGACGAGGAGGACGGCGGCGAGGAGGAGAGCGTGGGGCTCGCGGCGGCGGGCCCGGGCCGAGGGGATGCCGCGGACTGTGCGTGTCCGGCCGTAGCCGACGCGAGGCGGCCAGGAGGCGCCGGGGACCCGCGCGAGGGGCGCCAGGAGGCGGCGGACGCCGCGACAAGGGGCAGGCGGAGCGGCGGCGGCGGCCCTGAAATGCATTTTTCCCTCCAGCGGCCATGTTAACCAGGAAACCTTCGGCCGCCGCTCCCGCCGCCTACCCGACCGGTAAGAGCGCCGGCCCCACCCGCCCCGGCCAGTCCCCGTGTGGCCGCCGCCTGCAGGGCCGCGGACGGACGGCGCGCCCAACCTGCCCTCGCCCTCGTCCTCGCCCTCGCCCGGCCCCGGCCCGCCCATTGTTGCCCGCGGCTCTAGGCCCCTCGGAGGGAGCCTCGGTCCTGCTGGGCTCAGGCTCGTCGGCTTCGGTGGGGGCACCTGGGCACTCGCCCCGCCCCAGGCCCGGCGAGGCCGTTGCGTCCCCTGCGGTCGCCCAGCCCCGGCCCAGCCCGGGGTCCCCGCCGGGTCGCGAACCCTCGCGCCGGCCTCACTTAAGTTTGCAGCTGCCGGAGTCCCGCCCGCGGGTGCGCGCCCGGATCCGAGGCCTGGGCGCCCCCCACCCCCGACTCCCAGTTTCACTGTCGGGGTGTCTCCCTCCGTCTCCCCCTGGGAGCGGCTCCCTGGTCCCTGTGTGTGTTGGCGGGGGGGGGGCGGTGTCCGGGCGACCTTCTCCCCCCTGACCCTCTTTTGTCTCCTCCCGCACGTGGCTCCCAGGCCGAGGAGGGGACAGCGCAGTTCGTCAGCTTCAGGCTTCCCCGGGGCTCGGTGCTGGGGCTCCCCGGAGCGGAGTGGGGACCGGCCCGCCCTCCCCCATCGCCCTGCCGCCCCTCCGGGCCAGCAACGCCGCGGCCGCAGCGCACACGGTGAGACCCAGCCCGCGGGGCGGCGGGGGGCGGCGGGGGGCTGGGGGAGCCGGGCAGAAACCCCTGGACGTGCAGGGTTCTGACGCCGGGGGGAGGCGGCGTGGGAGCAGCTCCTCGCCCCCTCCGAAACGTGGGCAGGCCAAGGGCGGCAGCCACAAAGGCAGACCCGTAGCGTGGTCCCCCCGCACCCCCAGGGGCCGGGACACCCCCAGCTCCTCTTCCTGGGAACTTCCTCCTTGCCGCTTTCCTCGCTTTCCTTGTTTTTTTTTTTTTTCCGTCCTTGTTTCCCAAGCTTGCTTCCCTGACCCGGTAAACACCCCCACCCCTGGGTAGTGGGTATTTATAGAAACAGATATGCGTTAGGGACAGCCGGCCGGCCGGTCTGCCTGGAAAACCCATCCCCCAAAGAGCCTCCCAGGCCTGGCTCTGACCGGCGGGAGCATCGCCAGTTGTCCCCCGCGTGTGTAAGCATGTTTTATGAGTGCTACAGGTTTAAGCGCAGAAGAAATTGTAATTAACATTAGTAAAAATAAGAGCCTCAGCAGTAGTCAAAACAAAACAACCCAACCCTGTAGGATTCGGCACTTGGATATTATTCAAAAGGAAAGGGCTGGTGTGCCTTTTAGAAAGAGTCAGGTAACAGGTGCTGGGTCCCTTGGAGGGCCAAGAGGCCAAAGGGATGGGGGGGTAGGCCAGACTGGTGGGTGCAGAGAGGAGCAGGCTAGGCTGGACTTAAGCATGGACCTCTCAGCTCCCAGGGATGGCCCTTGGATGGCAGTGGCCAGTGGAGAGGTGGTGTGTCCATGGAGAACTGATGGTATGGGTAGTCTTTTTTTCTGTTTGATCTTCCAGAGGTGGTTCTGTGCGGGGGTGGGGGTGGGGATGATAATTGTTAGAAATGTAGTTTTGTTTCTCGAGTGAAAATTGGGTAGAAAAGACCATTACTAGCGCAGAGGGGAGCATCTCTGGAGGTCATGTTATGGGGAGATGGTGTTATCAGAGGAGAATTGGTGAGGGATGTCAGCTGTAGCCCAGAGCTAGATCTGGAGAGGTGGATGCAGGTTTCATAGCATTTTTGCTTTTTCCCCTTCAGGATCCCCCTTTCCTGACAGGTCTAGTCCTGGGGCCAGGATTAACTGCACACATGTGCGCTGACAGTCTGTGTTGGACTGTGGCTGGTGGTCTCTCAGTGGAGTGCACGGTTCTGCAGTTACCATTCGGTGTTCTTGTCATAGTGACACTTTAGTTATGAAACTGCCATTGGTTTTAGGGGTTTGGGTTTTTTGTTTGTTTGCCTTGGAATCATCTGACATTTGAAAAGTAGAATAACATCCAGTTTCTTTTTTCCATGTGTTGATGTAATCACATGACATGGTGTGAACTAGGAAAGAAATACTTGGTTTGTGTCTGGATTCCAGTTTTGCGAGGATTGGCTTTCCTTGGTCAGTCTCTTTGCAGTTGGAATATGCAGGGGGATCAGAGAAGGAATCCAGTCTGTGGTACACCAGACCAGCAGAGGTGTGACCCTGCTTCTCAGGATGGAGGCCTGTATTTTGCGGTGGCTTATGTTTCATTTACTTGTTTTTAACTTAAGTGTAAACTTAAGCATGCTGTTAATGATTAGATGCTTGGTTTTGAAAGTGTGAATTTGAGTTTTGATGGTTGTTTAGTTTTGATTTCATTTTGTGTAACATCGTAGAGTTCATGTTACAGAAAAGTTTAAAAGAACCACAGAGTTTATCTGCTTCTACTCCTGCAATTTACGGATGAGGAAACAGACTCAGACAAGTCAGCTGGTTTGCTCAGGATTGCCTGGCCAACTCAGGTCTGGGCTGGAGTGAAAGCACTCACCCTCCCTAAGGGAAGTTTAACACACTGTTGGACAGGAAATTGTATTATGTTGGTTATAAATGCAAGAATGTTTGCACATCCGTGTTCCTAGGTGTCAGGTTTTTATAAGGTTTTTATTTTTTAATTGCAGAGTAGTTCTACCTAGCAAGAACTTTTAGAATGAATGGGAGGAAAGGGCATCAGTGACAGGAAAATGGTCTTGTCATAGGAGCTTGTACACATTTGCCTTTGTAAAGGAAATAGTAGATGGGTAAATATATGGTTATAAAGATTATGAACTTTGGAACTGGCTCCTTTGTTTTCTCCAGTCATTTAGTTTATTTCTATTTGTCCTAAAAGTGTACCCAGTAACTATCTTTTTTTGAGACAGAGCCTCAAGCTGTCGCCGTGGGTAGAGTGCTATGGCATCACAGCTTACAGCTCAGCTTACAGCTCACAGCAACCCCCAACTCCTGGGCTCAAGTGATTCTCCTGCCTCTGCCTCCCAAGTAGCTAGGACTACAGGCGTCCACCATAATGCCCAGCTATTTTTTGGTTGCAGCCATCATTGTTGTTGTTGGCGGGCCTCAGCTAGATTCGAACCTGCCAGCTCAGGTGTATGTGGCTGGCACCTTAGCTGCTTGAGCCACAGGCGTCAAGCCCCCAGTAACTATCTTAATTCCTGTTAGCATTTTTCTTTTAATGTTGCGTGGGAGATATTAATGTATATGTTTTTTAATTTCAAAATACTAATTGGTATTACTTTCATAACTTTTATTGTTTAAAGCACTCTGCAATTACCAGTTTTACCTTTATAAAATAATTGGAATTAAAAAACAATTGAACTTTATGTTTAAAAAATAGTAATAGTAGAAGAAGAAAAAGTAGACATCGGACTCAGGGCCACACAGACTGTTGGTGTGTTTGAGGAGGAGCTGCATCCCAGCTTTCTTGGGCTCAGTTGTGTTCTGGACACTGCCCAGCATTTCTAGGGTGACCTCAGAGCAGTTTTAAGATGCCCAGAAATGTTAGCACAATGAAATATCTGCTATTTGCCTGTTTGTTTGTTTTTTTTCCTTAGATTAAAACTACCAAACTGGTTAGACTATTATTCTTACATGATTTTTGATACTGAGACATTTCATAGTCAAGGAAATATCTCAGTTCTCTTGATTCTCACCTATAAATCGGAGGCATTTTAACAATCCTGTTTATTCAGTGTATATATTTCGATGTGTGGTGCACTGCTGGACACTGGCAAGCAGGGGCAGGCTGCAATCTCTGTTCAGAGGCTGGGCAGGAGGGAGAGGTTTTTAATGTCCTTAAGTTTATGATGCAGTCCTGGAAGGTGTATTCTAGAAATGTTCTGGCTTTTCTAGTTTGTCTCACCCTTATAGATCAGTTAATTTTACTTCAAAGTTGAGTTGTGACTTTAGAGTCCTCCACTGCTTGAAACTTAAAATCTTCTTTTGCTAGAAACTCTCAAATGAATTTCTGGAAAACTTTTAAGATTCCAAGAGTTGTTTTTGGTATTTAGTTACTGTACTACTACAAATATTTTATAAGTGGCTGTCCTTTGCACCCACCTCTTCTGATGCGTTGCAAGACGTTTTTAACATAACGTAATGTCTTGCAGTGCATCAGCAGAGAGTTGGGTACAAAGGAACGTTCCCTAATTCCCTGGTGTTGACTTGATGTTTTCTTAGGAAGGAACAAAATTGAGTTTTCATGAGTAAATCTAAGAGAGGCAAGAGTTAACAGGGTCTTGTTGACATGTGTTGTCTCATTCAACAGGCATTTATTGAATGCTTACTATATACCTGAGTTTATGTTATTAGGGAGTTAGAAAGATAAGAGGTGACCCCACCCTGGAATTGCTCACAGCCAGGTGGGTGCATCTGATGGTAAAACAATTACAGTAAAATGAGATATGTACTATAGCAGGGTTCTGTTTAGTAGGTCAGGGAAAGTATCACAGAGAAGGTGAGGTTTGAACCAGACTATGAAGGGTGAGTAGGAGAGACCACCTAGATTTGGGGATGAAGAAGACTCCAGGCAGCATGTGGAGAGGACCAGGATGTGGCTCTCGTGTGTGGAGTGCTGTGCTGAGTCCCTTATACATGTTGCCATATTCAATCCTTCTGATAGCCCTAATCAAGTAACTTTGTTACCTTCTTTTTGCTGACAAGGTCACAGAGCTTCAGAGAGATTAAGTAAATTGCCCAGGGTCACCCAGTAGTAGTAAATGTCGGAGCTGGTTCATTGTGTGTGCCCTAACCTCTGTGAAACATGACCTCATGAAAAGTGGAGGGGCATGGAAGTCTGGCCTGTCCAGAGGTCCTGGGGACACTGGTCTTGTTCCTCTTGGAAGAGAGCCAGCGGCAGATGAGGCTGGAAGGCCTCGCACCACTTAGCCTCTACATTTTAGAACTTCGTGTTCTTGCTGGTAGAGTCTTGTATTCACTATAGGAATGGTTCCAGCCTTGGGCCTCAGAAAAGCAAGAGCAGTCTTAGATTGACACATGTAAATGGCAACTCTAGAGCACTGTGGAGAGAGATTTGAGTAAACTCCATACTTAAAAGCAAGTGGGCACGTGAGGAGGCCTTCTCTGCTGTCTCATGAGAGACAGGAGTGGTGGGTGAGGCTGTGTGGATGGAAAGGGAATGGGGTGGTCACAGTGAGGCTTTGTGGTGGTTTGGGGAGTAGAGGGAGATACTGGAGGGCTTTCCAGGTGTGCAGTGCCATGATTCCCAGACATCACATCCTCGGTGACCATGAGCAGTTGAGGATTACGGGATGAAGAAACAGTTTGGATAGAAGAATCATAAGTTGAGTTTGAGCTGCCCCTGGGAGAGGAAACTGATGGGCAGGTGGACAGGTGTACCTTGAGCTCAGGAGATGTGGATTTGGTGGGGCTGCGCTTGAGGAGCAGGTGTGCAGGTAGTAGCCCGTGGTTGGTTCAAAGCCCGGCTATGGTCAGGATCAACCAGGGTGGGTTATAGGAATGAGGAACCAAGAGAATGGAGGCTTAAACCTTGGAGAGCTCTTGCCCACACCTACAGGGAGGTGAACTTGTAGTTGATAGTGCAGCAGAGACCAAGAGAAGGCAATTGGAGAGGGGGTGGCACAGTTTATTAGCAAACTCTTCAGTTCTCATCACTAAAACCTTTGTGGTTAAGTTTCAAATTATGCAAAACATAAAATTTGCTGTAGCAAGCATTGACGTGAGTTTTTAGTACTCAGGAAGTTTTCCTTTACTATCTTTTTAGGAATCTTTAAAGCCCCAATGTAAGTTTTTCTCCCTAATGAAACTTTATGCTTTGTATAGCATGTACACAGATAATGTGGATTTTTCTCCTGAAATAGCTTCATCCTGCCCTAAAGAAAATGGTTCTGTAGGGGAGATATATTTTGAATTCCAGGTCCCTTTATTCCCTTGTGTTTGAAAGACCACAGTGAAAAGGAGAGGCCGCTGAGTGGGAGGAAGAAAAGCAATGGACAGGCCTGTACTATTTTTATATATGCCCGAGACTTTCTGATGGACTGCCCTGCTTTTGGCATAGAACTAGGGTGAAATGACCTGGATGGCTTCCTTACAGAATACAAGGTCTCCTGGTATGGGCTGTTGTCTATGAGTTTAACAAAGAGCTCAACTAGAAATCTTCTACGAACCTTTCTTAGAACCTAATTCTAAGAAATAAAATCTCTGAATCAGTGAAGTCATAGGCCCAAGCACCAGCTTCTGCTTTGTTTTAGAAGCAAGCAGAGAGGAAGCTCACTCCTTACACAATCATTTTCCAGGTTAGGTGTCAATGGAAGAAAATGTGGAAGTCTTGGTCTGTAGTAAGAAGGCCTTGGAACTTCATTTTATAATCTAGGTTTCTCACATCCTTTCTCAAATTACAATGTTCTATCTACAGAGCTCTTCTATTCTTTCAGTAGTATATGAGGCCCAAAACATAAAATCTAGACAATAACAGAAACTATGCTGGCGGCAGAGAACTTCAGTTGAGTGATGGTTAGTTCCCAGAGGGCAGGGGCTCAGCCCCTTTGGCGGCCAGTCCTCTGTTAATAGTTGCTGAAGGGTGGGATGGACTGTGAATGACAGACTGGTCTTCAGGGTGCCATGGAGCTTCACTTACCAGGCAGCTTTAAGACTTAACGGTGTCTTAAAGTGTCTGAGGCTGACAAGAAGGCCTAACTAGGAGGGGACCCTGGTCCTGTCCCACCCCTTATTTCTTAGCAGTGAGAGTGCTTGTATAGATTCTCAGTAGAGGGCTGGGACCTTTTATACCCATCTGGGGTTGCATGTGAATCTTAAACAGAAATTGCTTTTCTGGATTCCTTGCTGGGAAGCTGAGTAGCCCAGCAGCACATGTCTTAAGAAATCACAACCATTGACCAAAGGAAGGCCCAAAACGCTGTTGTTGCTTGGTTTGTTGGGCTGAATGGCCTTAAATGGTCATCTCAGTCCGTAAGGCCTGGAAACCATTGAAAATAGGTTACAGGTTTATAAGATACTACAGGGTGTATCTGTGTGGGAATCCTTGAAGCCCAAAAGCCCGGGTTTTTTGTTACTGGATCATGTATATTTCTAGGTTTAATCACATTTCCCAGGAAAGGGGACATATTGGTGGTGATTGTTTTCAGAATAGAGTGAGATGCTGGGGAAGGAGGAGTGGACTAGACAGACGTGGCCCCTGTCCTGTAAACGGTGAAGGGTGCAGTGACCTTAGGAGGAGCTTGGGTAGAGTCTTAGGTGCTTATACTTTTTATTCATGCTGTTTCATTTTTATATCAAGTATGGACTGAGCGGGAGACCTGAGATGTGGCAGGCCCTGTGCTAAACATTACATGTAGAATGATGAACAGGACACAGTCTTGCTGTCTGTGGGGAGCTCTGAGCAGGTGCACCTGCCTCTCACCTATTAGATGGGGCATTTATGGCTCTTTGCCAGGACCTCAGAGTCTCATGGCCCTACTACCCCCTTGATATTTTTCCCTTTGCCCTGTCAGAGCCCATCAAAGCCCTGACAGCGTCAGACCCACTCTCCCTGGGATGCGCTCCTCAGGCCCCTCCTGGGTGCCCAGCTTTCCATTTAGTAAAGCTGATTCTGGCTGTGAAGTCAAACCAAGTTGGATTTTATAAAGGTGGAGTGTAGGGGGTGGGGACTTCTAAAACACCCTGTTTGAACAGACATGCCTCTTCCATTGTGTTTTATTTTTCCTGTCTGAATTCCAGATTGGTAGCAGCAAGCACTCGGCGAATGACCACCTGCATGTCAGCGGCCACACTCACGGGCAGATCCAGGTGCAGCAGCTGTTTGAGGATAACAGTAACAAGCGGACTGTGCTCACAACACAGCCCAATGGGCTGACCACCGTGGGCAGGACAGGCTTGCCAGTGGGGCCAGAGCGGCAGCTGGACGGCATTCACAGACGGCAGGGGAGCTCTACCTCTCTGAAGTCCATGGAGGGGATGGGGAAGGTGAAAGCCACCCCCATGACGCCTGAGCAGGCGATGAAGCAATACATGCAAAAACTAACGGCCTTTGAGCACCACGAGATTTTCAGCTACCCCGAAGTGTATTTCTTGGGTCCAAATGCAAAGAAGCGCCAGGGCATGACTGGTGGACCCAACAATGGCGGCTACGACGATGACCAAGGATCGTATGTGCAGGTGCCCCACGACCACGTGGCTTACAGGTATGAGGTCCTCAAGGTCATCGGCAAGGGGAGCTTCGGGCAGGTGGTCAAGGCCTATGACCACAAAGTCCACCAGCACGTGGCCCTGAAGATGGTGCGGAATGAGAAGCGCTTCCACCGGCAGGCGGCGGAGGAGATCCGGATCCTGGAGCACCTGCGGAAGCAGGACAAGGACAACACCATGAACGTCATCCACATGCTGGAGAACTTCACCTTCCGCAACCACATCTGCATGACCTTTGAGCTGCTGAGCATGAACCTCTACGAGCTCATCAAGAAGAACAAGTTCCAGGGCTTCAGCCTGCCTTTGGTGCGCAAGTTCGCTCACTCCATTCTGCAGTGCTTGGATGCCTTGCACAAAAACAGAATAATTCACTGTGACCTCAAGCCTGAGAACATTTTGTTAAAGCAGCAGGGTAGAAGTGGTATTAAAGTGATTGATTTTGGCTCCAGCTGTTACGAGCATCAGCGTGTCTATACGTACATCCAGTCACGTTTTTACCGGGCTCCAGAAGTGATCCTTGGGGCCAGGTATGGTATGCCCATTGATATGTGGAGCCTGGGTTGCATTTTAGCAGAGCTCCTGACAGGTTACCCGCTCTTACCTGGGGAAGACGAAGGGGACCAGCTGGCTTGCATGATCGAACTGTTGGGCATGCCCTCCCAGAAACTGTTGGATACAGCCAAAAGAGCCAAAAATTTTGTGAGCTCCAAGGGTTATCCCCGTTACTGCACTGTCACGACTCTCTCAGATGGCTCTGTGGTTCTGAATGGAGGCCGGTCCCGGAGGGGGAAAATGAGGGGGCCGCCTGAGAGCAGAGAGTGGGGGAATGCACTGAAGGGGTGTGACGACTCCCTTTTCCTTGACTTCTTAAAACAGTGTTTAGAATGGGATCCCGCAGTGCGCATGACCCCCGGCCAGGCTCTGCGGCACCCTTGGCTGAGGAGGCGCTTGCCAAAGCCTCCCGCCGGGGAGAAGACATCAATTAAAAGGGTCACGGAGAGCACCGGTGCTATCACATCTATTTCCAAGTTACCTCCACCTTCCAGCTCAGCTTCCAAACTGAGGACTAATTTGGCACAAATGACAGATGCCAATGGGAATATTCAGCAGAGGACAGTGTTGCCAAAACTGGTTAGCTGA
This sequence comes from Loris lydekkerianus, assembly GCA_963574355.1. Lineage (NCBI taxonomy): Eukaryota > Metazoa > Chordata > Mammalia > Primates > Lorisidae > Loris > Loris lydekkerianus. The sequence continues at coordinate 82,786 of CAUYPK010032301.1, read as the reverse complement.
GCTCCAGTCCCCTGACGCTGGTAATCTGAAAGACACGACGTGGCTGAGCCTTCCTGGGTTGGAAAGGCAGAGCTCAGACCTGTTTTTGTTTGCTCAATAACTACTCATTTGTATCTGTTCAGCACTTAATTTTAATGTAAGAAAGTTGTTCATTTTGTTTTTATAAAATACATGAGGACAATGCTTTTACACTTTCTGAAACTTTTTGTGTTCTAACAGTATGATGAGCCTTACTGTATTCAGTGTGGTAGAAGAATGGCATCAGCGGCAGGCTATTGACTCCTTCCCGACTGCCACGTAGCTACAGATTGCTGTCAGAGACATTATCACTATTGCATTTTCCTGGTTCATGTCACACTCCCAGGGCGAGAGCCCCAGGTCCCCTCTGTCCACTCCAGGTCCATGCACGGGGGTAGTGTGTCCTACTTTCATTTTTCCATAGGTTATCTGGGATGTGGTGGTGGTGCTGGGAGGAGAGTGGTCAGGACAGAAGTGATATTCTGAGAAAACTACACCTTAAAGAGAATTTTTTTTTCCTCTGGTGCTCAAACAAATACAAAATGAGATTCCCAAGATTTAAATTGCTTGGTGAGCATCCTGACATTCTGAAGGCCAGCAAAGCAGCTTTTCCTGGGTAAATGGAGATGGAAGCGTGTATTCCTCCAGATTCTCTAGTATGATCAGCAGGCTGTTTGGTAAAGAAGCCTCATGTTACAGGATTGGTTTTGCACATAAATCTAGAAATGTATTCCAGGAACGGCCCCGCCCTTCTCTTGGCCGCTTCCCTCTGAGTTTCTGTTGGACCACACATCTGCTTGCACTGGGGTCACCTTCCTTCAGCTGCATGTCCCAGACTGTTAATATAGCAAAGAGACATTTCAGCTGTGATTATGACCATTTCATATTCCAATTTTAAAAAGGACAGCAGCCTAGCTACTTAAGGTGGGGATTTCCATTGTCTCAAAGAAGACTTAGCAGGTTAGAGTGAGTTCACATTTTTCAGTTGCCTCTGTAAGGTTCTCTTTGCCTGGGAAAGTATCAGCTCGTTTAAAGAAAGAGTGTTGAAAATCCTCTTGATGAATGGAAGTCACGGCTGTCTAGTAAGGCCAATGTTAACATTTAAAGGAGGAAACTTTCAACTTCAAGTTAAATGGTTTGACTTATTCTTTATATTGTTGGAAGAACCCCAGAAATTGCATTCTTCTATTTTGTTTTACTTTCTTTTGGATTGCACTGATTGCTTTTGTGGGAGTGACACTTTACCTTGGAAAAGTAACTGAGAGTTAGGTAAAAGAATATTTTCTTCTCTGAATAGTAATTATTTTCACAGTGAAAATTTCAGTATTTTATCACTAATGTATAAGCAGTGATATATTACAATTTCAAGGCACGAGGAAAAATTTTTTGGTATGTGCAATTTAATATAGAAAGATTTCTGCCTGTTTGGACAGTAGGTTTTAAGTAGTACAAATTAGGATAAATAATCTTTTATATGCACAGATGTTATTGTATTGCCTGTAAATTGATTTTACAAGTACTTAAAGCATGGTCCCAGTGAGGCCAAGAAGGTTTCTGGTTAAGTTCTTTGAATAGTAATCTTACAGTTTCTCTTACTTTAAAAAAAAAAAAAAAAAGTACTTTGAACAAAACAGTTTACTATCTTGAGGCTTTGTTGGTTGACGGTGGAAAAAAATGCTCAGGAAATATTTCAGATATTTGCCAAAAAACAGTAATAAGATTAGCTTACTAATAAAAGAATGATACTAATATTTGCTTTACTATTTAAGGGTGGATGTCACTGAGAATTTGTACTTCTCTCTGTATTTAGAAATTACAGCTTTTCTTTCCCCTAGTCAGATTCTTTAGCATAACTGTACACCTTTCTGTGTAATCTGTGGAAGTGCAATAATGTTAGTAAATTACCTTTCAAATGATGCCCATGTGACAATACCCCCAATCAGTGGCTTATAGAATTTAAAGATTTGTGTATTTATTAAGATTTTGGCTTCAAGGCATGAGAAATACAAGACTTGGTTTGGTGGCTTTGTAAGACCATGAGCCTCGTAATGATGGTTTAGCTTCTTCAGGTCATTAAAATAAAAACAAAAGCTATTACATTTTCCCCTCATAATGCTCCTCTTCAATTCCACTCCTCTTCACATTTGAGTTTAAATGTGTGAGCCTGCCATTATTAATTTCTTATAAAATGATTAAACATTTGAACATTTACCAATGGACTAATACGGCTTGTTTTTCCCCACATAAGACTGGGTTTCCGATGCCAGCCTGCGTTTGTTGACTGTTTTTCACAAATGCAACTGAAAACTTTGTAGCCGAACTGTAATGTGCAGCGCTATGGGCTCTTGGTTTGTTTGTCCAAATAGAGTGAAATTTCTTTTATTCAAGAGCCACCACATTTCAGTGTTTAGTGATAAAACTGCTTTTAAAAAATTTTAGCTTAATGTCAAAAAAGGAAAACCGTTGCATCTTGGTGATTTTAAAGCATAAGGAAGGGCTCTGACAGGCTGCTTGGAGTTGGCTTGGAAACAGGCTTTGGTCTTACAGGTCACCATTTGTCTAGGGACGTCTGAGCTGTTTCCAGACTTGGGAATAGCGCGTGTTGTCTTGTCTCTGGTTGCAGTCTCATGAGGCTCTGCCTTGCACCATTGGAGCCTCGGTTACCACGTCTATTGCCACAGCAGTGGAGTCATGGGGGGTGCAGGCAGAGCAGCAGCAGAGGGAAACTGTGCCCTTAGCATTAACCATGTGCCTTCTGTTCTGAATGCCATGTTGTAGGGCATGCATTTTTTGGCCCTTTAATTCTTTGAATACTAGTCGGTAAGGATGGAACCCACCTCTGCAAAGATACATGTGTTTTAAATACCTAGTTACAGGCCTTAACAGAAACCCTGAGGCGTGACTTTTAAGGCACTGACAGAAGACTCCCAACCGCCAGTTACCCAGGGAATTCCTGTGTCTGAGGGGTTGAAGATGGTCTTTCTTGTATCTTAACATCAGACTGATTTTTAAATGGTATTTTTTTCGTTATGATAACAGTAGACAAAAATCAACTATTTGTAAAAATTTACCTCAAACCATTTAATTTTATAGTGTGATTAATCCCAGGGCATTTGGTATGAACCAAAGTGCATTCCTTTTCTATGTGCCTGGCTCTAGTAAGGACGGCCAGGGATTTTTACAATTTGGGTGCAAGGCACTTAAGCCACTTTCACACTTAACTGGGTGGAGTGGAGTCGGGTACACGACTCCTTCGGAGCACTAACGCGCGGCAGGCATCAGTAGCATTGGGCCGTATTGGAATCTTAAATAAAAGTGTGAATTATTTTAATGAGAGCATTCATTTTTGTAATTTTTTTCATCGAGAGTATTTCTGGTAAACAGAAGACTTTTTTAAAAAATGATTTGGTTGGTAAAGGTTTTAATATTGCCCAACATAATGCTGTGGTAGCATTTAAAAAAAAAGGTATTTGTGAACTCTTCGTTTCTTAGGGGCTTGCACATCTCTCTGCTATGGACGTACATAAAACTAATTGTAATTATACTCGGCTCAACTGCGGCACTGTCTGGGCAGTGGCTTGAGTTTTTAATTGAGCTACAACTTAGACACATCTGATATGCTGCAACTGTGTGTACTGAAAATATGTGAAATGGTTGAATGTGGACTGTGTATATATGTTTGTAAAAACCTCTGTGAGATGCTGCTGTCGCCACTTAACATAGAACATGTTCTAGTGGATTTTAACCCTAGTGGCCAGTTCTATGATACTGTATGTATTGTACAGCTGATGACAGGAGTAAGACTGTTTAGTGACTATTTGTTAAATTTTATTGTTGTGGCCAGAGATAATTTCAGAATAAAATTTTAATGTCCTACCTACTTTTCTCCCCTTTTCTAACTGTAATTTAACTCCTGCTCTATTTCTGGTATTATTCTTGGACTGTTAGCCTAGAAGGTTTAGAATGCTACATAAATAGCTCTATATCAGTGTCTTGAGAAGTTAAAATAATCCATTCTACCAGTTCCTTAGCGTTGAGTTCAGGAGTTCAGTATAGCTATGTAGATTTCAAGTTAGACTAAAATTTTAGTAGGCAGCTCTTGTTTTTCTCAAAATATTCTATGCCTTTGCCCTTTAATATTTTTATGTTAATTTTTCTCTGGATGGCCTCTGCTAGAGCTTCTTATCTTTTTAAGGTGGCACTTGAGCTGTGGGAGCGACTATCAGCTGTTCCCCACTAACATTCCTTCTTTGCTGTGTACAAGTTCTCATAAGCCATTCATATGTGCTCTTACCAGCCCCACCCCATGCTTTATAAAGCTCATGATTTTGCAGTTTTTGTACCTGCTGGTCTCTGGCACACATTTTTTGGGTGTAGGGCCTCCTGTCCTGGCTGGGTCAGAACGTTAGGCCTGTGGCCTGCAACTCACTTGTGATTTGTCAGGCTCAGTATCCAAGCTCAGAGCTGACAGTCACAGGGAGCACCTGCTGCGTGGTATGTCTGCCATGCAGGGGTCTTCAGTAGTCAGATATTTCCCTCTTGTGGAAAGAACGGCCACACATTTTCATTTATGTATCTTTGGCCACCAACAGCCATGGGAAGACTCCTGCAGTTTCTTGCGTTAGTAGTGGATTTGGCTCAGCACTCCTCAGCCAGCCCATGTCCTGTCCTAGCGCATGACATAGATTTCATTATTATCCCTTTTGCTTCTCAAAGCTGATGTGCAGTGCAAGCCCTAGAAACTAACCAAAAAATTCCACTATATTTAGAAGAAATTTTTAAGAGACGTGCCTTGTGCATAAAATTGAAAGTTGGTGCTAAAGCAGCAATTTACAATTTATGGTCCAGGCCTGACAGACTGACTCAGAATGGAGGATAGTTCATACACATTCTCTTCCCTTATTTCAAATCTTTCAGAGCTCTTTCTTGCTCTATCCTGTTTCATTCTCCATATATATATATATTTTAACTTTTGGAATTAACAGCTACCCAAATATTCTTAGAACTTCAAAGTTGCCTTCAAATCAGCACTAGGAAACGTTCCTCGCTGACACTAATGTTGGTCTTTTAAAGAAAGGAAAGTTGGTTTGACTATTTTCTGTTTTGGAAAGACAGCATTAAGAGAGATTTGAAAAAGGTATCTGTGGCTTTGTTTTGATTGGTTTCCTTTTTTAAAAATTTGAGTCACATTACCCTTCCTTTGGGCCATTAGGCACGTAAACTCTTGTTATTAGTGACACTTTAACTCTGTCCCAAATGAAAAATGACTCCTGATGTGCTGCAGATGCCTAAGAAAATTGCATCTTACTACACAGTCTTTGGTTTGTTGATTTGATTTGACTCTGACTTACTATTTTGCTGTGGTAACATTCTTAAAATCTGTGGCACATTTCATGTATTTCTGTGGGCAGAATGGGGAAGAATGGTTGCCATTGTCTTTTATCTCAAGGAAGTTTAGTGAGTAAACTAGTGAATTAATATTTACTCTTCCAAAGAAAACTGACCTATTAGGAGTATTAACAAGCTGTGGCGAGAGTGGCAGGAATGTATTGTAACACATCGCTTGTCCCTGAGAGCATCACTCCTTACTCAGGCCTTTCACAGATGTCTCGGTGTTCCTGTGAACGTCACTTTATCCTTACACATCTCTGTGGGCTGTAATTATCCTCATTTGATATTTGAGGACTTGCTTCAAAATGACTTTGCAAAAACACAAGATTTGAGGTTTAGGTTGTAAATAGCTAATGTTGATCTTGGGCAGTAAAGGAAAATCCCTAACCACATATTACACAAATTTAGAAAGGGGACAAATTTGAATAAGCAATGGGCATTTATGTTATTTAAATAAATTATGTATCAATTTTCAGGAATATTTTTCATATGGGACAGACTACCAAAAACATGAGGACTAGACTATCTTGGTCTCTTTAAGTTCACCCTAGTAACTAAACACCTGTACACACCCTCAGTTACTCTGAAAGAGGACTTCTCACTGCATTTCGTGGGGAGGCTATAGTAGCTTTATAACTTTATTTTCTATGTTCTTAAGATTATTTTTTTACATTTGAATGTATTAAAATATTATTTTGACACCTTGCTAGTTCTCAGGGATTAAAAGTTAAGTTTTTACTGACTGTAGCAGCAGGTAAATCTCTCTTTAAATTTACTCAGGTTTTCTATCTTTTGCCTCCATATTTAAGAAAATATAAAATGCCAGGGAAATAAATAAAAATAAAAATTTCAAATACAAATTTAAAATACCAAACTGTAAATAAATCAATTTTGCAAACTAAAATATTGTGTCTTTCCTTGCTTTTTGTCCCAAGTTAACTCCCCTCCTAAATTAAGGAGTTTTAAATGCCACTTAGCAAGAGTGTTTCTTCATTTGCAAAAATGAAGCATGCTATTTGCAAAACAAAAGCCCACAAATAGGACCAAATCATTGACATAAATATTTATTAAATTATTTTCAGTTATTGGGGGGGGGATGTGATAAATTATAAGCAATGTTTACAGACCAGCAGTAAATAAATGTATAGGCAAATTTAGGTTGGGCTAATTTGTTGTACTTTTATGTGAAGAAGAATACTCAGCTTTCTCTTTCCTTAGAATTCTATTCATTAGAATTTTGCTTAGGGAAGGTTTAAATTTTAAAAAAGATACCCAAGTAATAGAACCATATTAACAAAAAAATCCATTGCAGTGGCATTCAGTTATCAAATATTTATTAAATGCCTACTACATGCCAAGTTCTGTTGTAGGCACTAGGGGTATAAAATGGTGAGCAAAGACCTAGTTCCTGTCTATAGGTGGTTTTTAGACTGGTTGGGAAGGCAGGCGTTATATAATTACGTGAACATGCAATTGCAGATGTAGTAAGTGCTGTGAGGAAAAGCTCGGGGTGCAGTGGTGGCGGGTGCTGTCTTGTGTGGGTGCAGGATGGCTTCCCTAGGAAATAAGCAGTTCAGCTGAGGTGGAAGAGCACTGGCAGGAACCCTGGAGCCAGGAAACAAGCTGGGCAATGTGGCCCCAGCCCAGAGAGCCAGGGTGCAGTAGCTGGGCACCAGATCCTGCCTAGCTTGTAGGGGTGTTAAATATTTTGGTCTTTATCCTATACACAAGTTCGCAACCAAGGAAATTTTAAGGGGGAAATGCCAGGAGCAGATTGGCTCTGTCTTTAGAAAAATGTACTGAGAAGGATAGAAGTAGGTGAGGGAAGAGCAATGTGAAGTGTTTGTAAGAGATGGCCAATTGGACCAGAGAGTGAAGGTAGACATTTAAAGCAGATGGATAGAAGGGCCCTTTTCTGATGCAGAAAGACCAGCAGAGTCCCCAAATCAGCAAGGGGTCTGTTTACTTTTTTTTTTTATAGTGGATTCGTCCCAGTATTAAATGCATTTTCAATTTACAACATTTGCAATTTACCAGGCATTTATCAGCATGTATCCTTGCTCCAAGTCAGGAATATCTGTATGAAGATAGAAATAACAGGGGTGTTTCTTTGTGTATGGAAACTGTTGTTGCTATTTTGGTGTCTGCTTTGCTACATTGCTTCAAAGGGAGTTGTAGTAATTGCTCTGCATGAAAAAAGTAAGTGTTGAAAGTTAATGCCTTTGGCTACAAGTATGAAGTATGTTAAGCTCTTTGTCTTTTGCTGAAAATGTGAAGCCTTTGAGTAATATTTATTCATTCAAACTTTTTGCAGGAAATTTTGTATTTAATAGATTGTAAAAACTGTGTGTGTGGGCGGCACCCGTAGCTCAGTGGCTAGGGCGCCAGCCACATCCACCAAGGCTGGCGGATTCGAACCCAGCCTGGCCTGCTAAAACAACAATGACAACTGCAACAACAACCACACACACACACACACACAAAATAGTTGGTCGTTGTGGTGGTCGGTGCCTGTAGTCCCAGCTGCTTGGAAGGATGAGGCAAGAGAATCGCTTAAGCCCAAGAGTTTGAAGTTGCTGTGAGCTGTGATGCTACAGCTGTGATGCTACAGACTCACTACATACTGAGGGTGAGTCTCTGTCTCAAAAACAAAACAAAACAAAAAATAAAAACTGTGTGTGGGTGGGGGATGGGGCAAGGGAAGCTTGCACAGAGTTCAGCTAAGCCAAATTCCACCAAAGAGAGCGACTCCCTGTGCTGGGTTGCCCCCTCTCTGTCCCCTCCTCCTTTCTTTCCTTCCTTCCTAGAAATTAAACATCTAATCTATGGGGTTTTTCTGAGTTTACCAAAACAAAACAACAGCAACAACAATAATTATAAAAGAAGGCAAAGAGGAGAAGAAGGGGAAGAGATCAGTGTCTGTCCTTGAAGATTTTATATTTAATTGGGAAGATAAGATTAAACATTAAACAATTTGCAATCAAAGACAGAAATTCAGAGTAACCACAGGCCATCTGTGTTGCTGCTGGATATGACTGGCTTCGAGAGGGTGCAGGGCTTGAGGACATTCACATTGGTAGAGAGCAAAAGGGACCTTCTAGGAAAAGAAAATTGCTCTGATTGAGGCATATCTTGTATCGTCCATTCATCTGATTGAGCACCTGTGTGTATTACTTTTTAGCATGATGCATAGGTTGGGCAAAGAGTGTGCTGCTGAATGAGGAAGTGGGAATGATTCTTTTGGAAAGGTGGGCCTTGTCGTCCTGCGGTTTCCTCAGATGTGCCGGTTGTCACAGTCACTATGCATGTTCGGTCTCTGCCTTGTCCTGTGGGACTCAGCGCTGGTGGAACATCACCCCACCCTCAAAGCCCTCCTTAACCTAAGCCTGGGCAAGGTCGCCCTTACCAAAGCTAACTCTTGGGACCTTTCTCTTCATTGACATCTGGACGGGATTTTTGCTAATGACCAGGTGAGTAGAACTGAGTTGAGAAGGGCAGCAGCCATCCTTTGTTCCCTTACACCCCTCCCACAGGGCACACACTGGCAAACAAAGCATAGGTGGTGTGTGGATGCCACGTTTTGGTGGATGTTACACAGGTGATCACAAAATGAGAGTTATGATTTGTGAGAAGTGCCAGGCAGGAACAGTAGCTAGATGATGTGAGGAAGAATAATGCCCTTAGGAAAGGGTTCCAAACCCGGGGGAGCAAAACCCTGGGCATGGACTCCAGGACCAGAGAGAAGGTCTGTGCCCTGGGGTGTGGTGAGCTAGGGGAAGGGGACACCATGGAGGGGGCGAGTCCACAGGGCCACCTAAACCGTGGGAGGAGGCAGGAAGCCATTGGTGCATTGAAAATAGACTTTGAAATAGTCATTCTGGTTTTCCTGTGGAGAAAAACTGGGAGGGAGCCAAATGGCTCACAGGCAGAAGAGTCCCAACCATCTGGGAGATGTTAGGGAGAGAGAAGTTAACAGGAATAGCAATGGTCCCACACCACAGACTCTGTTCAGAAGGGAGGTGAGTGGGGTTGAGACCCTGCGAGGTTCTGAGGGTACATTTGTGTTGTTATTTTTATAACTAGAGTAACCTATGCTGAAAAAAATGTATTTTTCCCTCTCCTATACATTGAAAGAAAGAAAAAATGCATTTTTAAAAACCTGACTACATAGAAATTACAGATGGAATGTAATTAATCTCTAAAGGACATTTCAAATCAGTAAGAAAAACACTAATAACCCAGTAAAAAAAATAGGCAATGGCATATTAAAACATTTACATGAGCAAAATAAATCAATCAGAACAATTCAAAATTGTGCATCAAGGTAATGTAAATTGCATCAGTGAGTTTATGTTTCATCCAGGAGCTATAAACTATTAATGAAACAATGCTGCTCATTGCTAGGAGGAGCATGCGGTGACCCTAAACGCTCACTGGAAGCTGCTGGGTACAATTAGCAGAACCTTTCTGGAGGGTAGCTTGGACATCTGCAGGGAGAGCTTTAGAAATCCTCATTTTGTTTTTATCTGACAATTCTCCTTCCAGAAATCTACCAGAAATAATCCATGTTGTAAACAAAAAGTTGTGTACATAATACTATCTAATAGTACAAACTCAGGGAAAATACTTGTATCCATAAACAGGGATAGCTTAATAAATTGTGACAAATTTATATTTTCATGGACAAAAGTTGTGTAGTGTAATTAACATTAAGCAAGATAGAAAAGAAAGAAGGAAAGGAAGGAAGAAAGAGAGAAAATGAAAGAACGGAGAAAGAAAAGAAAAAGAAAGGAAAGAAGAGAGGGAGGAAGGAAGAGGGGGGGAAGGAGGAAGGAGAGAAATACAACAAAAAACAAATTAGGACACAATACAGGCAGAGGCAAAGGCAGAGATGGCCGAGGGAAAATGACATAAGAAAGTACGCCAACGTGTTAACAGGTAGCTGGTTCTAAGTTTAATTTCCTTACATATTTTCATCCATTTTCACAATATTCATTCGCATTTTAGTAATATCTTTAATAACCCAATACACTGTTAGGAAGGGCGGCACCTGTGGCTCAGTGAGTAGGGCGCCGGCCCCATATACCGAGGGTGGCGGGTTCGAACCCAGCCCCGGCCAAACTGCAACAAAAAAATAGCCGGGCATTGTGGCAGGCGCCTGTAGTCCCAGCTGCTCAGGAGGCTGAGGCAGGAGAATCGCCTGAGCCCAGGAGTTGGAGGTTGCTGTGAGCTGTGACGCCAAAGCACTCTACTGAGAGCGACGAAGTAAGACTCTCTAAAAAAAAAAATTCGAAGAAAAATATTGAGAAGGGAAAGAATAAAAGCAAAAGAAGACTGCTGTGAGTGGGGCTAGAGGCGCAGGCCCTGGGAGCACCCGCCCGGCCCGCCGGCCCGCCACTCCGCCCGGCCCCGCCCCAAGGTCCAGTCCCCGCCGGCCCCGTCCCTCCTCCAGGCCCCGCCCCAAGATCCAGTCCCCCGCCGGCCCCGCCCCTCAGTCCGGCTCCGCCCCAAGGTCCAGTCCCCCGCCGGCCCCGCCCCTCCGACCGGTTCACCCGAGTTCCTGTCCCCGCCGGCCCCGCCTCTCCGCCTGGCCCCGCCCCTCCTCCCGGCCCCGCCCCGCGCTCCAGTTCCAGCCCCGCTCTCGGGTCCTCGCCGGCTCCAAGCTCAGGAGCCGTTCAGGTCTCAGGCTGACCGCGCTACGCCCGCGGGGCCCCATGTGCCCGCGTCTGTCCTGGAGATCAGAGACCTCAGACAGCAGCGTGCGGCCGGCTCGGTTGTCAGACTCGGGCTTCCAGGAGGGCAGGGCGGGGTCTGCGTACTGTGAGCTCCGGGACCGCTGAAGTGCGGGGCTCAGCAGGGCCTCCGTGAAAATCTGTGAGTGACTGACGAGGGCAGGGTGTCAGGGGAGTGTCCCCAGGGAAGTGTCCTTTCAGACAGAGGTTCCGAGAGGGTACAGGGAAAGGAATATGTTATCCAGGGGGCTGAAGTGGGGCCAGGGATGAGGAAATCGCGAGCAGGGTGCAGATGCGCTCACAAATGCCAGCAGTGAACCCGGGAGATGGAGACGGGGATGACTGGCGGAGTACATCAGAGCCCAGTCCCTTCTGCTTAACGTTCACGCTAAGGATAAAGTGGGCTATTCCTGACAAGCCCTTCAAAACCCTGTACAACCTGGCTCGTCTTTCTTTCCAACCTTACTTGGTTCCACTCTTGCCCAACTCAGTTTGTTGCAACCACATCTATTTCCTGCTGGTTCCCTGAACACCTCAGTTTCTTCCCTGCCTCAGGCCCTTTGCACTGCTCACTCCCTCTGCTGGAACACTTCTCCTCTTTTTCCTTGCACGCTCAGTGCCTTACCATTTATGACACAGATGGGGCCCTGTCTGCTCAGATAGCACTTCCCTGAACACTACCAGGCCCATTTCCCACTCCTGGGTTTTCTCCATCACATTACCTTGGTTTTTGTTGTTGTTGTTGTTTGTTTGTTTTTTAGCATTGATGAGTATCTAGTAAAATCTAGTTTATCCATTTAACCATTGTTTCTCTGGCTCCCTCATTACGTATAATTTACATTATGTTAGTTCTTGGTACCTTTGTGTTTTCTGTTGCCTTAAACAGCACTGGCACAGAGCTGATGCCCCACAGCTGTTTATCCTGGGGTGTAAGGCCATGCATGTTTGGAGGGAGTAAAGACAGCAAGTGGAGAGGGAAAAATTAGAAATGTTTTATGCCAGGAGGGCAAGCGAATATTGTTTGTGCTGCCATGTCTGAACCCTGCCTTGTGACTATGAAGTTCGCTCCAGGTTCATTGAGGAATAATGCTACGGTTGGTGAGCAGAGTCTCACCAGCACAGACTTCCCTTATTCCCAGCTCGGTGCTTCATGTCTCGTCTTGATGCATGGACGTTGTGTTCAGGATGTGGCTGAGACCAGATCTCAGCTAATGTACAAGTTTTTCCTTTAGGAGCCGACATAACAGGAACAACATATACAATTTTATTAACACCAGTGCAGCTTGCTAATTTGTTCTTTCATATGACGTTTGTATGTCTGTCTGTCTTCAAAGGGATCAGAGGAGGAGAAAAGTACTTCTTTATCATCTTTATCTCCATTATTTTATACTTTCTGCATTTGATCCTTTGGGTGACATGGGAATGGTAACTCATTCCGGGTAGAAATGCACCAGCAAACTTTTGGCCAGGAGGAGGGCAGCCGAGTAGAGACGCAGGATGGACAGCAGCTGGTGAGCACTTTGAGTACTTTCAGTATTTGAGACACTGTGTCCCTATTAAGGCTTGGAATCCGCAAGTCTCTTACTGTCAGGACTAATTATTTCCTTTGAAAAACAGTGAGGCTTTTTATCAAGATGGCCACATTCTTGTGTGATCCAACGGACAAATGACAAGTAATGATGTTGATTAACCCAGTGACCTCCATGAATGATAAAAAGAGAATAGAAAGATGGGCGGTTTTACCTGCTCTGGAAGTCAGCTTCTGTCAGGACTTTTCTGAGACATGCTCCTTTATAAACAATAGTGTCTTCAGTGCATTATACTATTTTGAAATGCAAAATTTAAAACCCAGCATAGAGGGCTTGACCTACCGGCTCTCGCCAGGACCTGCTCAGCACGTGCCTTTAATCATTTGGGAATGACGTCCAGGCTCTGTGAGTTGCCACCGTGTTGTGACTAGCATAGCTCAGCAGGTTGGAGGGCCCCACCCCATGCTGATCACTGCTACAAGTAATCTCCCTAGACCGGGGCCAAAGAGTGAGGCTGGTTCTCTGGAAGTCCTCCAAGCTTCTATTATAACCACTTTGGGTAAAAAGGCCAAAGAGTGGTCACCCTATTCAGTGTCTGTCCTCCTCCTGCTCACCCTGTCTGGGCTCAGACTCACGATTGCTCCCTCCTTTGAGCTCAGAGACACATCACCAGCATGGGTCTGCAATCCAGAGCACACCATAGTGGCAGTCAGAACAATGGTTCTGCCAGAGATGTCCATGTCCTCATCCCAGAACTTGTGAACAGTCAGCATTGTGACCCTGCCACCTCCTGCCAAATTCATACATTGAAGCCCTAGCCCTCCATGTGACTGTATTTGAAGACAGGGATTTTAGGGAGGTAATTGGGGTTAAATAAGGTTGCAAGGGTAGGTCCAGATCCCATGGGGCTGATGTCCTTAGAAGAAGAGGGACAGACAGCAGAGCTCCTAGGGGAAAGCCGTATGAGGGTGGTGACCATGTACAAGTCTGCAAACCAAGAAGAGGGGCCTCACCAGACGGCACTTTGATCTTGGACTTCACCAGCTTCCAGAGTTGTGAGAAAATAAATTTCTGTTGCTTATGCCACCAGTCTGTGGTGCTTTTGTTGTGGCACCCAGAGCAGACTGACACGAATGGTGGAGGGGAAGTAAAGTCGCACATGGGAGTAACGCGCTGGCTGGCTGGCTTTGAGATGGGGGGTTATCTCGGATTGTTCTGGTGGACCCAGCATAATTGTGAAATAATTAAAAGTGGAAGAAGGCAGGAGAAATGTGGTCCTGCTGACACCTTGATTTTAACCTACCGAGACCTGTGTTGAACCTCTAACCTAAAAAAAGTAAAATAATGAGTTCATATTGGTTAAGCCACTAAATGTGTATCAAGAAGGCAATCCGTGTAGGTATGTTAAAGCCTGGTCTCCGTCTGGTAATGCTTAGGGATGCATTTCCTCCAGATGGAAGCCTGTTGGGAGAACTAGCAAGTGATAAAGACTGTTCTGTCTGTGACCTCCAGGAGCTACTGCTGAGAGAGCCTGAGTCAGTGGGTCAAAGGGCATACACTTGCCCTTGCACTTTTCTGTTTTTGCCAAAACCAAAGCTCACAATAAGGAGAATTATTAAATTTAATTCACTATTCAAATAAACCAAAATCTAAGGTAACATAATACTTATGTGCTGAGGAACTTTCAAATAACAGCTAATATTCACCTTTATCAATCATTACTTTTAATAGAAAAAGAAAGAGGGGCTGGGGTGTGTGTGTGTGTCTGTGACACAGACTGTGTAAGGTTTGCTCCCGGATTTTTAGAGGTTACCTGTGGTTGTGAGTTTGGGATTCCCAACTACTAAGAGCAGCTTCTCATTACAGTATTAAGAAATGGCTTTACCATGCTCTCTGGCTTTTCTATCATCAGTGGTCCTATTTTTATTAGTTGTTAAAGGAACCAACCCTTAATTTCCTTCACAGTGGAGACAGTATTACAGTATTACTATGGGATATCAGAAAAGGCGTTTCTTAATTCACTTTCTAAGTATCCACGGTTCTTCCTAACGTCATCATCTCTGGGAAAATAAAAGAGGAATCACAGTGAAATGCACACACTGGCTTTTTCTCAATTGCAAGAAGTAATTTCGTTCCTGCAGCCTCTCTGAGTCTGCTGTGCTATTTTTGATCTGTATCAATTACTTGCATTCATTCTTTAAACACCTTCCTTAATAGTTCCCCCACAGCGTTAGCTTGTAATGCTTTCTAAACCCCCCTTTTCACAGAACACACATTTGTAAGAACTGAAAAAGAAAATATCAGTATTTAAAATTGAGACTTATGTTCTTAGAGGCAGATGTAAATATTGAAGGAGGCTCTCTCAAGTATTTTAGCAGTGTGAGAACTTAGAGCAGTGGCTGGACTAGTTTGTGCTGTGCTTGGAGGATAGCACAGCACAGCAATGCAGTTCACAGTATGCCTGCCCCTAATGTTTACGTCACATTTCTCTCAATTTTGTGATAAAATTTGGCTGAAGAATTTAAGATTTTCTTATGGTTTTAAATTGTTTAATTGTTGATCTATATATTTTCAAACATGACCTCATTGGAGAGTCAGTGTATTTGGATAACAATTAAATAAGGTTCATAAGCTTTTTCTTTTTAAAGGATTCATACCAGAGCCAGTTGTAAAAGTCACGTTTGTGTACAAAGCTATCAGTACTCGGTTTAATTTCATTGGTTTGTCTTTTGTGATACTGGGTAATTTTACTTTTCTATTTCTTTCTGATTCAGGCAAATGAGTCATTGAAGCTTCATCATATGAATGTTTAAAAATTCCTGTGCTCTGACATCAGCCGTTTATGAAAACCACCTGGGTTTCCCAAAGTCTGTATTTATGGCTTCTCTCTATTAAGATTTGCATTACTCACCTACTTAATATTTTCTAAGCATCTTTATCCATCATTGCATCTCAGTGCCTGGACCTGAAATAACAGTTAACAACAACAGTTCCTGGTAATTAGGAACAATAATCACGTGCCAGGCGCTGCTCCCTGCAGCCTTGTGAGGCAGGTGGTATTTTTATCTCCATCTGTAAGATGGGGAAGGTAAACCTTAGACACAGTACCCTAGTCAGCTAAGACTGCTGTAATGAAATACCATAGATTGGGTGGCTTAAACAACAAATATTTATTTCTCATAGTTCTGAAGGCAGTAAGTCCAAGACCAGGGTGGTGGCAGAGCTGTTTCTGGGGAGGGCTTCTTTCTGACTCAGACAGCTGCCTTCTTGCTGTGTTTCCACCTGTTACAGAGAGAGAAAGCTCCAGTCTATTCCGCTTCTTATATGATGGCGTGATGGGGTCCTTGCCTTCATGACCTCCTCTGAGCTCACTCCCCTCCCAAAGACCTTACCTCTTAATACCTTCTTATTGTCAGCTGAGGCCTTAGCATATGAATAGGCGGGGGTGGGATACACACAGGAGTCCATAAGGTACAGCAAGACACCCAAGGCCTCATAGTTAGTAAGGGTAGAGTTGGATTTTGAACCCAGGCTTCCCACTCAAGAGTTTGTTTTTTGTTTGTTTTATATCAGATTAATATGAGGACACAAATGTTCAAGTTACATTGTTTCCATTTCTAAGATAAACTTCAAGTTGTACCTGAGCCCTTCACCCAGGGGGCTGCTGACACCCTCACACTGTGCACATTAGGTAGAGTTTGTGTTTTTCACTATTATTTTCATAAATAATTTGTAAGTGACTGAGTAAGACACAGACAATTTTCAAATTTCTCAAAACTGAAAACTTGACCCCCCTCCCAAAAAATACGTGTATAAATATGTGGAACAACTACTATTTGGAAAGGCATGGGAATGTCTGGCCTGTTTAGGAGTATTCCATATTCCTAACCTCCTATTCAAAACAAAACAAAACAAATGAACAAAAAACATACCCAGCATCACTCTGCTACACTGATATTAAAGGACTTGTGCACACAGTTCTGGAAGTTGGGACGCCACTGCCTCGGGGAGGCTGTGAGCAGTAATGAACGCAGACGTGGGCCAAAGGCTTGGAGAGGTGCAGAGTGTTATTAAATATTAAATATGGTAAATACTGCTTTCATAGCATATTGTCTTCTGGAAATCTTTGCTTTCAATTTGCTGTGTACTTCTTGCTCTACCTCTGAGTTTGTAAAGCACATAAAAGATCAGATGTGATTGCTCGGAATGTAACATGACACCAGTGTAAAATCAATAGATTGTCACACACAACTTTGAGGCTTTTGATCAGGGTCTTAGAAAATATTGCATGCATACATTTCAAATAAATGATCCTAATAATTTTATGGTTATACTTTATATGTTTCATATAAAGTAATTGTAAGTAATTGGAGAATCTTTAATAAGCTTTGATTATAAATGTACATTTTTTTTTTTTTTTTTTTTGAGACAGTGTCTCACTCTGTCACCCTGGGGTTGAATGCATCATCATAGCTCACAGCAACCTCAACCTCTTTGGGCTTAAGCTGTAGTACCCCAGCAAAAGGACCCCTAAAGGCTCCTAACTGTCTCAACCTGTCTTGGCCTTGGTCCCCAGTGTGCCTCCCACTTGGGTTAATTCTCAGAACAGGTTTCAGAACAAGGAAGTTCTTTGGGTTCCCAAAAATCTCCTAGCCACATGTAAAACAATGGTAGAACTTACCCCAACCCCCTAGTAATGGCTAAACATTGGTGGAAAGCTTACTCAAGCAAAATTTCCCAAGCTGTTTGTCCTCATGCCAGCTGCCATGATGTAACCCTCTGAGCCAACCAGACCCCCTGACTGTAACCCCGCCCCGACCTACCCCCTGAGTTAACTAACTCTGCTTTCGTTTTTTGCTTGCTTGCATGGCAACAAAAATGGTATAAAAGTCAGCCTGCTTCTCACTTCGGGCCATTTGCCCTTTGGGCAGCGACCCACCTGCGCAGGTATAATAAATCACCATCTGATTTATACCTGAAGTGGTTCGAGTTTTTCTTCCAGATGGCAAATGAGTATAGCAAAGCCATCCTCCTGCCTCAGCTTCCCTAGCAGCTGGGACTACAGGCTCCCCTTACAAGGCAGAGCCAGTTTTTCTAATTTTAGTAGCGATGGGGTCTCACTCTTGCTCATGCAGGTCTTGAACTCCTAAACTCAAGCAATCCACCACCTCCGCCTCCTGCAGTGCTGAGATTATAGGTGTGAGCCACGGTGCCTGGCTGATTGATAAGACTACAAATGTGAATGATTTCCATAATAGGAACTGTGGTCCATCTAAGCATGAGATTTTAAGTTGATGCCATTCAAAGGTGTGACTAAAAGGAGGCGGATGGAAACAGCATTCATTGAGTGCTGTCCACGTGCCATGCTCTCTGTGCTGGGATTATATACATATATTATAATATATATAATTATTATTTATATTATATATATTTATATATTATTATTATTATTTTTAAGAGACAGAGTCTCATTTTATCACCCTTGATAGAGTGCCGTGGCATCACACAGCTCACAGCAACCTCCAATTCCTGGGCTTAGGCAATTCTCTTGACTCAGCCTCCCGAGGGGCTGGGATTATAATAACCTGCCACAATGCCCAGCTAATTTTTTTTTGTTGTTGTTGTTGTTGTTGTTGCAGTTTGGGTGGTGCCGGATTTGAACCCACCACCCTCGGTATATGGGGCCGGTGCCCTACCCACTGAGCCACAGGTGCCTGTGCTGGGATTTTATCTTCACCATTGTATATAATCTTCAAGACAGCCCTACAATGCAAGTGTGTGTATTTCATAGAAGAGGACAAGCAAGGTTCAGAAAGTTGACCTACAGCACTCATCTTCTAAGAGCTAGACTGAGACTGGCTTCCTGTTCTGTCTTTCTCACAGTTGTTACTACACCTCTCCTGAGCTGACTCACCCGGGAGCCTGTGAAGCTTCCCAGAGAAGCAGCATGTGAGCTGAGCATGGACACAGTATGGAGCATGGGGACTCCGGGAGAGGGAGGAGAGCGAGGGCAGGAACACACGGCAGAGGCTGCTAGGGTATATCCAGTTGCAAAGGCAGGGCCCCTGATACCAGGAACGCAGGTGTGGCCATACAGCTTGGGAAACTGGAAGGCCTGATCTCTCCTCTCTCACTGAGGAACAGAGATAAGGAGGGATGCTTGAGGCATTTTTCCTGAGATGGCTTCTTAACATCTCTTAACTTCAGCTAACTTTTCATCTCGAACTGCTCCCAGCCAACATTCCACAGTGTTACTGACATGGACCATTTGGCCCAGAGAATGGAAAAGATGCTGGGCTTTTCACTTTCCAGAGGCTGGCACGTATTTGCTGTGCATCTAAATCTATCTCCTATAACGAAAGAGTAGAAAAAAGGCCCTTTAACCAGCATGAATCTATTTGTCTTTCATCCATGTGAGATCTTTGAGATGAGGGACTGAAACTCTTTCCATTATTACTGAAACACCAGTACTCAGCCTGTAGTGGCTTCTTAATTTTGTAA
This sequence comes from Loris lydekkerianus, assembly GCA_963574355.1. Lineage (NCBI taxonomy): Eukaryota > Metazoa > Chordata > Mammalia > Primates > Lorisidae > Loris > Loris lydekkerianus. Next base: position 63,615 of record CAUYPK010032301.1, on the reverse strand, counting down.
ATAAATAAACAAATAAGTTTTGAAAACATCTGTTAAATTCCTATAAAATATCTTAGTGTTTTTATACATCTGAGAAAAATCTTTCCTGATACATCACTATATTAAGAAAACTTTTTCTTTTACAGTTGACAAATTTATTCTTCAAGGAATGGGGCAGACAATATTTCATGGAAGGTACACATATCAGAAAGATCTTTGTGTTAGTTGAGAACTGTAGCATGTAATTTTGTCAGATGATACTTTATTTAATTTTTAAAGAAATGTTGCTATCAAGAGACTCACCAAAGCTGTGCTCTTTTAGGTTGGTCTAATCCCTGCCTTTATCCTCTTTTTATTGATTTTTAAGTATTATATTTTAAATTTTGATTAGCAATAATTATGCAAACAATCAAGGCTCTTAAAAAAGTGTTCATTTTTCCTCATAAGAAATGAAAAATGTGTTGGAGTTTTCTTCAATTTCAAATAACTTAAAAATATATGTATAGTGACTTCAACTGTATGCTTTAATTTAGGAACAGTTTATCCCACACTTCTTTCTTAACACATAGGGCAATTCTTCACAAAATGACTAAGAGTTTTTTATAACTTTTATTTGAGCAATATCATAATTATGGTTGGATGCAGTGGCTCATGCCTGTAATTCCTGCATTCTGGGAGACTGAGGACGGTGATTGCCTGAGCTCACAAGTTCGAGACCAGCCTGAGCCTGAGGGAAACCCCCATCTCTAAAAAAAAAAAAATAGCCAGGAGTTGTGGCAGCTGCCTGTAGTCCCAGCTACTGGGGAGGCTGAAGCAAGAGAATCACTTGAGCTTAAGAGTCTGAGGTTGCTGTTAGCTATTACACCACAGCACTCTACCAAGGGTGACAAAGTGAGACTGTGTGTCAAAAAAAAAAAAGTAATTATGTACAAGTTAGAAGCTATGATGGAGAGCTTAGAAATTCTTAGACGGAAATTCTATTTTTCCATAATTTCATGGCTTTTAAATATGTCACATTGAATAGAGTCTTCACAGCAGCTGCTGGTGGTATAACATTATTTGCCTAGGGCAGGGGAGTAAGTTAGTGGACAACGTATTATACATATGTGATGGAGGGACAGCCCACTGTGTAGAAGTAAGGGGCAGGGCCTCAGCAGGGACAGCCCACTGTGTGAAGGAAGGGGAGGGGCCTCAGCAAGGACAGCCCACTGTGTAGGTGACAGAGGAGGGGCCTCAGCAGGGACAGCCCATTGTGTATAAAAAAGGGGAGGAGCCTCATCAGGGATAGCCCACTGTGTAGAAGGAAGGGGAGTGGCCTCGGCAGGGATAGCCCACTGTGTACAAGGAAGGGCAGGGGCCTTGGCAGGGACACTCCACTGTAGAAGGAAGGGGAGGTGCCTCAGGGACAGCCCACTGCGTAGATGAAAGAGGAGGGGCCTCAGCAGGGACAGCCCACTGTGTAGAAGGAAGGGGAGGGGCCTTGGCAGGGATAGCCCACTGTATAGACAGAAGTGGGGCCTTGGCAGGGACAGCCCATTATGTAGACAGAAGGGGGGGCTTTGGCAGGGGCAGCCCACCATCTAGATGGAAGAGGAGGGGCCTTGCAGGGACATCCCATCACCATAGACAGAATAGGAGGGGCTTCGGTAGGGACAGCCCACCATATAGACGGAAGGGGAGGGGGCCCCGGCAGAGACCCCCCCCACCCTGTAGATGGAGGGAGGGCTTCAGCAGGGACAGCCCACCATGTAGAGGGAGGAGAGGGGACTTCCAGGGACAGCCCACCACACAGATGGAAGGGGTCCTCTGCAAGGCAGAGCTTCCTCTACTGTCTACCTTACTTGTAAGTAGGAATCACTAGCTAAGAAACAAATATCTGAGGAAAAATAAGGACACAAAAGTAGGTTAAGAGACATATACTGACTCTGGAGGAAATAGATAATTTAGAAAATAGAAAATATCTTTGAAGTAATTCTGTTTAATATCCTCATAGAAGAAAAATTCAAGTAAAAACATTTTTAGAGCAAAAATAGTTACTAACATCAGTAAGAAAACGAAATAAGGGACACCCAAATGGAAAAGAGGAGGTCAAACTATCTCTATTTGCTGATGAGGTAGTCGATACCTAGAGAATCCAAAGACTCCTTCAAAAGACTCATAGAATTGATGGACTCAGTAAATTATTAGGTTACAAACGGAAGGTTCACAAATTAGTACTTTTTCTATACACTAATAACAGCCTAGCTTAGAATAAAATCAAGAACTCATTTCCATTTAAGACACCATTTAAGACACCTACAAAAAAAAAAAAAACTGGGAATATACTTACAAGGAGATCTACAAAACATTGATGAAAGAAATTGTGGATGACACAAACAAATGGAAACACATCTCATGCTTATGGATTAGAAGATGCAATATTGCTAAAATGTCCATGCTTCCCAGAGTAATCTACAGATCCAATGTAATTCCTATCAAAATACCAACTTATGTTCACAGAATTAGGAAAAAAGTCCTAAAATTCATAAGTAACCAAAAAGAGCATGAATAGCCAAAGCAATAAAGCAAACAAATCTGAGGCATCACACTACCTGAATTCAAATTATACTACAAAGTGGCAGTAACCAGAACAGCATGGTACTGGTATAAAAGTAGACACAAAGATTTCTTTTCTGAATGTATTTGTCTTCGTTCATTCTTTGCAAGGTTTTTGTTTCCGGTCCCTACCTTAAACATTGTTATAGTTGTTAAAGTTTAAGCCTTTTTAATTTTGTGAAGGCAAAAAGTGGAAGCCTAATGAACACATGTATATGTGAAAATAATAATAATAAAAAAAGTAGACACATAGACCAATGGAACAAAAGAGAGACCCCAGAAATAAATCCAAACACATAGAACCAGCTGATCTTTGACATAGCAGACAAAAATAGAGAAGGACACACTGTTCAATAGGGTGCTGTGAAACTGGATCCCTGCCTCCCACCATACATAAAAATTAACCCAAAGTGGACTATAAAGACTTACATGTGATATCTGAAACCATAAAAATAGTAGAAGAGAACCTAGCAAAACTATCCTTGACATTAGCTTAGGTAAAGAATTTATGACTGAGACCCCCCCCCAAGCAAATACAATTTAAAAAAAAGTAAATAAGTGGAACTTAATTAAACTGAAACACTTCTGCATAGCAGGAGAAATAATCAACAAAGTAAATAGACAAACTTTAGAATTGGAGAAAATGTTTGTGAACTATGTATCTCACAAAGGACTAATATCCAGAATCTGCAATGAACTCAAACAAACTAGCAAGAAAAAACAAACAAACAAACAAAAAACAACAACAAACATTAAAAAGGGGGCAAAACAAAGATGGGATTATAGGATTAATTAGAACTTTTAAAAGCTGTTTCTGTTCAAAGGGGGGGATACTGGTATTTTTGAGACAGGAGTCTGCCAGCCTCCTCATTAGCTAGCAAATTAATAAACTTCTCTTTCAGAAGAAAGGGAAGGAGGAGGAGTGGACAAAAGACATGAACAGACATTTTCTTTTCTTTTTTTTTTTTTTTTTTTTAAATTGTTGGGGATTCATTGAGGGTACAAGAAATCAGGTTACACTGATTGCATTTGTTAGGTAAAGTTCCTCTTACAATCGTGTCTTGCTCCCAAAAGGTGTGGCACACACCAAGGCCCCATTTTCCTCCCTCCTTTCCTCTCTCTGAACAGACATTTTCAAGAGAAACAATGACTAAACATGAAAAAATGTTCAACATCACCAATCATTTGGGAAATGCACATTAAAACCACAATAAAACATCATCTTAGCCCTGTTATGATAGCCATTATTAAAAAGTAAAACAAACAAATAAAAAAAAATAGATGCCAGCATGGATGCAGTGAAAAGGAAATGCTTATACACTCTTGGTGGGAATGCAAGTTAGTACAACCTTTATGAAAAACAATATGGAGATTTCTCAAAGAACTGAAAGTACATCTACCATTTGATCTAGCAACCCTGCTACTAGGGATCTACCCACAGGAAAAGAAGTCATTTTATACAAAAGATACCTGCACTCTTATGTTTCTCGAAGTACAATTTATAATTGCAAAAATATGGAGACAACCTAAACCCTATCAACTGATGAGTGAATAAAGAAAATGTGATACACACACACACACACCATGGAATGCTATTCAGCTGTGGAAAAGAATGAAATCATGTCTTTTGCAGCAACTTCGATGGAATTGCAAGTTCCCAAGTGAAGTGAACTCTGCAGGGCTGGGGGCGGGGACACTATGTTTTCTAGTATAAGTGGGTATGCATGGTCATAAAGAGAGACTTAATGGACATTGGAGACTCAGAAGGGGGAAGGTGAAGAGGGCATGTGGGATGAAAAATTGTCTATGGAGTACAATGTACACTATTCAGGTGATGGGTACACTAAAAGCCTCCACTTTACCACTATACATTCATTTAACAAAAAAATCATTTGTGCCCCCTAAATCTATTAAAATAAAATAAAAATGGTTGCTAAAAAAGAACAACCCCCCCCCAAATTTCTTAAAATAAAAAAGTAATTGCCAAAATTAAAAATTCAAGGTAAGTTGTTGAAGGAAAAAATTGAAGTCTCTCTAAATGTAGTGCTAACAGATAAAGAGAAGGAAAATATGGGAGAAAAACTGAGATTAGAGAAAAATGTCCCCAAAGTCCTAACATCCAAAAGAATGTTTAGAATGAGACAAAACAGAGAAGAACAGGAAAGTATTTTCCATATGTAAGAAAATAAGATTTCAAATCATAAGAACCTAGAGAATGCTAAATAGGATGAGTGAACAAAACCAGTAAAAAGACATATTCTTGTGACATTTTTAGTACTGAGAAGAAAGGGAAGATTCTAAAAGCTAAAAGAATAGATCACTCAAAAAGAACTGAGAATCCTATTGCTATTAGGTAGATCATTAGCAACTGCAGATCTAAGGAAAAGAAAATAAGAGGCAAGTCTTCAAAATATTGAAATGAAATGTTTTTGAAAGTGAAATTCTCTACCTAGCCAAACTATCAATCAAGAGTGAGGCATTTTCAAACATGCAAGAACTCAGATCATTTACCACCCACATACTATTTCTGAAAGAATCAACTTAAGCAAAACAAAAAAGAATCCAAGTAGGCTCCAAAAAGCAGTGGATCTTACTCGAGATTGTAATGAAATGTAATTCCAAGATGATAGCCTTGAGTCAGGCCTAGAAAGGCATCAGTCAGAGGCTCTGTGAAGAATCTCTTTTGGGAAGAAATGGATTTCTTCAATAAATTGAATGACTGAGAAGCTGAGTGATCTGGTGACAAGGCAAAGGCATGGTAATCATTATGGTATGGTTCTACCTTAACCCACTCCAAAGTCAAAGTAATCTTCTTCCAATAGAAAAAAGTTCAATAAGAAGAGTTACAGCTCTTCTGTAGGATCAATGGCACTTCTGTATTTGGTTCTTCAGTGAACAATGTTTACTTATAAATATTGCAAATACTACCTTTTAGTTTCCAACTTAAAAAATCAATTTGTAGATAATGCATCTAAAATTAATTTTAGTTATAGGACAAATATGAAAACAATAGCATGCTGGAATGGAGATTTGGAAAGAGGGGAAGAGGAATGGAAGAAAATGTAATAATATTGAATTTCTTCATAAAAATAAAGGTAGTTAGATACTGTGTCTACATTTCAGGGGTTAAATAGATAGGGTTTTAAGGATATTATTTGAAATCTGTGACTTATAGCAATATACTGAGGCAGTGTAGCATAGTTGTTAAGACCGCAGATCCTAGAGCCAGAGCACCTAAGTTAGATTTTGATTTTTGTTCAACATTTTGATTTGAAAAAACCATTTATGTATGCCTTAGTTTCATTCTTAGAATGAAAAGCTATTCTGAAAATAAAAAGAGTTGATATATATAAAGTGCTTAGAGGAAAGGCACATAAAACATGCCATGTGATGATAATGAAAAACAACAAAAGAATTAAATAGTAATATTTCAGTTTGGAGAAAAGAGACCCTTGTGCACTGTTGGTGTGAATGTAAGTTGGTACATCAATTATGGAAAACAGTACGGAAGTTCCTCAAAAAATTAAAAATTGAACTACCATATGATCCATTTCTAAAGGGAAAGCAGTTTGAGCACAGAATTTTGGCTGGGGCTCCTCAGTAGGTTCCTGCTACAGGCTGAAGTCTCCATGAAGAGTGGATACAGGCTTGCCTTTGAGGATCTGTGGGGGGCCAGTGGACCAGGGTGCCCAAGGTGGGAGCTCCTTGCCTGCTGTGTTCCATGGAGTCACATGCTAGTGGATCAGACACATGGCCAGGGGAAACTTGAGAGCTGCACAGCCAGACTGTGAATCTCAGATAGCCCCTCTGTCTGAGACTTTCTGGCTGGGTGGAGCTGCCTCAGACCCTCTGTGGCACTTTCCCCAGAACCCAGGAGCAGACTTAACCCTGCCCAAACAGCTACTGTACAAGCTGTTGTGGAGCTGAGGGAAGGCCTACCCAACACAGCCTCTCTCCCCACTTGCCTGCTGTGGCATAGCACAAGAGCTCTCTGGGAAGTTCCAAGCTCCCGCCCACCACCTGGGGCATTCTAGGGCTCCTCCTTAGGATTACAGCAGTCATAGCTCCCCTCCCCAAACACTGCAGTTGTTCCTTCTGGCAAGTGCCACTTACTAACAGGGAGGTCAATTTGCACAGGCCTTTACAACATTTACTGACTCAGTCATATAGTGTGTGGTTGATTCACACCCATGTGCATACAGTCTGGATTAGTCTCATAATAAGCCTTGAAAATGGGTACTGTTAGTTTTCCAGCATTGTTCTTCTTCAAAGCTGTTTTGGTCATCATAAGTCCTTTGCACTTCTATATGAATTTTACAATAAGCTTGTTGATTTCCACATACCAAAAAAACAAAAAACTTTTGGGATTTTGATTGAAATTGCAGTGGGTCTGTCAATCAATTCAGGAGGAATTGGCATCTTCAGAATGTGGAGTCTTCTCGCCCATCAACAAGATGTCTCTCAATTATTTAGGTCTTCTTTCATATCTCTTTCCAATTTTATAATTTTCAATGAACAGATCTTGCCTATGTTTGTAAGATTTATCCCTAAGTATGTCATTTTTTTTATTCAATTATAAATGCTGTTTTATAAACTTTTATTTTACAATTATTTATTGCCAATATATAGAAATAAAATTGATTTTGCATATTCATAATGGATTCTGTGACATTGATAAACTCATATAATAGCTCTGCTTTTTTAAATTTTAAAATATGTTTGTTTAGTTTTTTCTACATAGACAGAAAAGGGTCAAGGAGAGTAGATAAAGTAACTGCAGATGAAGGAGAAAGAAAAGACAGTCTTCCTTCTTCTTACCTACTATGGATATGTTTTATTTATTTTTCTCATCTTATTGGACTAGCCAAAGCCAGTGTTAAATAGGAGAGTGGGAGTGAGCATCTTTCTCCTGTTCCTAATCTTAGAGGGAGAGCATCCAGTCTTCCACCATTAGGTAGGGTATTAGCTTTATATCAGGTTGAGGAAGTTCACATCTATTTCTAGTTTGGCCTGAATTTTCTCCACAAATGGCTATCATGTTATATTATTTTTTTCTTCTTTTAGAACCTACTGGTAAATCGTATGGTTTTCTTTTTTGATTTATTAATATGATGGATTACATTGATTTTTGAATATTAAGCTAATCTTTTGTTTTTGGGGATGAGCTTCTCTTAGTATTTTTTGCTATTGGGGATTATAATTTTTTATTATAAATATTCTTGAGCTTTGTTTTGGAAGGCAGTTATTATTCAGAAACAGTTTGATTCTTTTGGGTCATACCTTTAAGATTTGTTAGACAAGATGGGAGTACTATTCAGTCTAGGACTAATTTTGACCCAACACTGAAGAAAGATCCCTCTGAGTACTCTACCCAGTGATCCATGAATTATGAGATTTGCTAGTCTAGCTGATGGAAATAGGCCCTATTCTCAGTCATAAGAGAACCTGACACCGTTCCCCTTACTCATTTGGGTTGGCTCTTTTCCTGGTCTTGGGCTGTTTCTTTATATGCATGTGCTAATTACTAGTCTGATGACCCTTTACAGATCTTGCTGTCATAGTTTTGTGGATACTTGCAGGGAATATCTTGCATTAGCTAATTAAAATCTTTATTCTTGATTGGGACTTGACACTCTTGCTTACTACTTTTTCTGTAGTTGGAACATCACTGCTAACATTCAGGGTAGGGTGAGGATGGATTGGAAGTTCCTGCAAAATCTTTGAATGATTAATTAGAAATGTCAGTGGCCTTTTCTTTCTCAGAAATATCATTGTTTGAGGTGGTGATTTTTCTTTTCTCATGTTTGATTTTATTATCTTTCTTTCAACTAATTTTTCTAGAATGAACATATTAGTATTGTATTTACATATAAAGAACATTTTTAAATAATAATGACAGAGCTATAGCCCCCATACATCAATTACATCACTTATGCCTTTGTTCTAGCTGTCTGCCTAAGAGCTATTGGAAGGCACTGCCAGGTGTGTGGTATTCCCAAGCTCACAGCCCACCAGGACTTCCCAAGGCTCATAGCTGAGTGGGCAGGAAGGCCCTGGGACCAAGCCCACCGTCCTTTCTCTATGTCATGACTAAATCTCTCCCGAGCTGCAGCTGTACCACATGCCTCCTTTCCTCTCCAGATAAACATGAAGAATGCAACTCCAGTCCATTGGAACATGTGCTGGTGTTTGGTCTTGTTTTTTGCACCTCATCTCATATTCAGACTTTCATCTCAGAAATACCACAGATTTAATTATTCTAGGTTTTTATTTTTTTCTTCTTCTTGTTATTTGTACTGCCTGTTCCTACTTTATGCTGGCATTCTATGCGTATTTGTGTCATTTTAATTAGTATTGGAAAGATTTTGCTGGAACTCTCCACCCCTACTTTCTTTTCATTTCAGTGATGACCGAGCCTTCCACCTCTTCACCTGTCTCAGGTCCTATTACATTTCTTCTCCAGCATTTCTTCTTTTATGTCGGCCACCTATTACTAAAAACATTGTCTTCATTTTCTTCTTTTTATTTTGTTTTCTCCTTTTTTTCAGAGGATGCCTTGAGAGGCTGTCATGCCTTACATTCTACACTTGCTGGCATCAGGCAAAGCTAAGGGCTCTGAAGGCATGACAACCTGGCCCTTCCTCTACTGAAGCTGCCTTCTGCTGCATCTCTCCTTCATCTGCAGTTACTTTATCTACTCTCCTCCACCCTTTTCACATCCAACCTATAATCTACATTTTCCTTCTTCACCTATATCTTAAACTGTTAGAATAGAACCTGTCATGAATATTTAATTTAGTATCTGTTGAATAAAAGCAAAATGAGTGAATGAATGGTTGCTTGGTTGTTACCACCTCAGTTGTTGATTCTTTGTTTTTATTTGAGTTCCTGGTAGCTGGTCTGGCTGGTGCATCACTGTTTATTGTGAATGCTTTCATGGACTTCACCTGACCTCATGCCTCATAAAACCACACCTTTCCTAGTCCCTACAGGAAGTGCTGTTTCATCCTGGGCTTCTATGTCTATAATAATATTCTTGCCATGCGTATTGATGTATTTTTTCCAATGTTTGTGAAGTTGCAAAAAATATAATTTTCTTAGGACTTTAAGTTCATTTAGCAATTCTGATTGTACTTAGAAGCCAAGTAATTTTTACATAGTTTTACACCATCTATTTGACTTAAATTCAAATGAGCAAAATCAAAGTAATTATAAATCTAAAAATTCATCTTTAAAACCATAATGAAACAAAACATTCAAATATTGTCTATATTACCAAAACTTTGCTGCTGAAGATAACAAGAATAGTATTGATCATAAATTTAAAATTAGAATCACAAAGACAAATTTGTCAGATTCTCTAATATGTTCACTTCATCACACACTAATTATAACTTCTCTTCTGATCCAATTTACTTTATGATCTTTATCTTTCATTCCAAGCCTTCTTGAAATTGTAAAATCATTTCTCAGGGGAGGGGAGTAGTTTAACCATCTCAGGTGGGCTGAAGTTACTGGGTTGAAGTATTTGGGGCTGTGATATAGTGATTTATCAGATGGTTCAAGACTAAGACATGGGTTCTCGGACTGTAGACTTCTGGAGTGATTCTACCCAGGTCACAGACAGACACATGGTATTTGCTCTACATTCTATACTATGGGGAGCCAAACATTTTCCCTTTTGGGGGGGACTGATTTGCCAGACCATGTCCCCCTAGCCATTTTAACCCCATGTCACACTTTCACTGAAATATTTTTGTAATGTCTTAACACATTTATTATATTTTGGGGAGTTGAAAGATATGTACTCCATTTAGGTTGCCTCTCATTGCCTTTATCATTTGGTTAGATTCTTCATTTCTTTCACACTTAATCCTTTTGGAAATTGAAAAAGTCCAATTCAAACTAAAAGTAGCAAAAATAACAAAATCTCCCTCTCTTCTCTCCTTTGATTCTTCTTGCCTAAGTTTGGACTTAATAACCTTTCCACATTAATTATAACACATTAATGATGCAGTGAGGCATCAGACAGCTCCAATGTTATATGAGACCGATAGTAACGTGAAAAAGTGTGGCTCCAACTGTCAGCAGCCCCCGCAAGTCTGCAGAGAACTCTGATTAGCCGTGGTTAGGATTGTCTTTCCTGGGATCAATCACTGTGGCCCAGGAGAGCAGACACTGTGATTGGACACCTTGGATCACGGGGTGGAGTGGGTGGGAGGGGCAGGGCTCTTGAGCCACAGGCTCAATAGAATCACGTGGAGGTAAGGAGGGACAATTCTCTGTAGTAAGGGATGACAGGCAAAAAAGTGGCAGATGCCACTAAAGTACAGCATATATTCAGATACCATGTGAGATATATGCGTATCAAGTCTTTGGCAGTTCCTGCTGCCAGCTATAAACCTTGTCTGTCGCAAATGGAAGTGCACTTGGCAACTGACTCCATCCCTTTCTTCGTTGGTGTTGCACTGTTTCATTTTTGTATTGCTGCTCAGTTCCAAATCTGTCTTCTACTTTTCCTGGAACTGCTAATATGTGACAGTCTTTATCCAAGGTCACACAAGGTCTCCTATATTTGTTTTCAATTTGGAATCATCACCAAGTTTTTCCAGAATTATGCCCTCTTTTCTATAGACACATACCCTCCAGGATAACTCCCTTTTCCCAGCTAAGCCAAATTCCTAGGGAATTGAATTACTGAAAAGTTGTCCCTTAAGGCTCATCCCAATTCATGCAACAAATTGGGATCTCTGTGCATAATTTTACAGTCAGACGCTTTTAAAATGAATCCTATGAGTTTTCCCTTCAAGAGGTATTTCCTACTTTTATCTTCCCCTGCCAGAAAATGCAGAGCTGCTTCTAATTTACTGTCTTCTTAGAATGATGGTGATGATGACAATTCTAATAGTAAATTGATTAATATTTATTGTGCAAATTGGTGCTGGGTTTGTGCTTGGTGTGTAGGAGCACTCACTTCTCTAGGTATTTAGCTGAGGTGGAGTCTCTCTTACAATCCTGACAATGTGCTGAGAGGAGGATGTCAAATTTCAATTTTACATAGAGGGAAACAGGCTCATCATGGAGACTTACCCAAGGTCACACAGCCAGTAAGTGGACTACCTTACACTTTAAACCTGTAGGTCCAACCCCAAGGCCATACTTGTTATCCCTGGGATGAGGAACATGCAGTTTCCCTCTATTTCCTTTTTCTTACTTCTCTCCTCCATACTACTAATTTTCCCTTCCAGCTTGCTCCAGTTTTTCAGCCTTTCCTCTTTCCTCCCTTACACGGGTTCCATGTGCATTCTCATAACCATTGTTGGTAAAATAGTTGTGGTACCAGTTTATTGAACAGTCTAGACTGTGCTCTCATAATGACAATCATTTGATTCCTGAACAATCCCTGTAAGGAAAGGTATTTATTATTACCATTTAATGTATAAGAAAATTAAAGATAGAAAATGAAAGAATAAGATTGGATGTGATAGCTTACACCTATGGTCCTAGCACTCTGGGAGGTTAAGGCAGAAGGATTCTTGGAGGTCAGGAGTTAGAGACCAGCCTCAGAGAGAGTTTAGAGACTAGCAAGAATGAAACACCCTCTCTACTAGAAATAGAAAAGTTAGCCTGATATGGCTGTGAACCTGTATTCCCAAATACTTGGGAGGCTGAGGCAGGATAATTACTGGAGCCCAAGAATTTGACATTGTATTGAGTTATGAAGATGCCACTGCACTCCAGCCTGTGTGATACAGCATGATCCTGTCTCAAAGAAAAAGAAAAGAAAGAATGAATGAAAGGAAGAGGAAAAAAAAAGGAAGGAAGGGAGGGAGGCAGGGAGGTAAAGAAAGAAGGAAGGAAAGAAAGAAGGAAGGAAGGAAGGGAAGGAAGGAGGAAGGAAGGAAGGAAGGTAGGCAGGGAGGGAGGGAAGGAACAAAAAAAGAAAAGAAAAGAAAAGAAATGCAAACATCTGGGGTCAACTCTCTTAAACTCACTGTCTTTATAAGAAAGAGAGGTTAAGCCCACTGAACAGATCATGCCCAAATGGTCTCTTAATAAACCCATATAAAGCAAGGGAGTGGTGGTCTCATCTAGCGTATCCTAGAGTCCTTTCCATGTTCCCATCCTCTTCCTTTGTATCCTTTTCACACTCTCTGATATGGCCTCACGCCCCTGGCTCTGACCCTGCTCTAGCTGGTGTCTCTGCCTGGAACTCTCTTTCCTCCCAAAAGGGACACTCCCTTACCTCCTCCAGGTCTTTGCTCAAATGTCTCCTTCTTAGTGAGGTCTTCTCTAGCTACCTTTAAAAAACTTATATCCTTCTTTCCTCCATGATTCCTTCCCCCCTTTTCCTATTTTATTGTATTTTCTCTATAAATTTACCACTTGTGAAGTTAACCATTATTTTAAGTTTTCTGACTCTCTCCACAGGAAGGTACACTTCATCTGGATAGGAATTCTGCTTGTTTTGTTTACTAGTATGCAGTAAGCACTCCATAAATATTCACAGAATGGATAAATCAATAAATAAACACTTTTATGTGTTCATTTATTCCAGAGTCATTAACCATCCCTGCCCTTTGTTTGAATGCCTCAAGGAGGAAGGAAAATAAAAGCGCAATGTCCAGTAGAAAATAATATTACAATCACCCATTCAACACCATCCCTATTAAAATACCAACATCCTATTTTCAAGACTTGGAAAAAATGATTCTGCATTTTGTATGGAACCAGAAAAAAACCCATATAACTAAGGTAGTTCTTAGTAATAAAAACAAAGCTAGGGGTATCACCATACCAGATTTTAGGCTGTATTAGAAGGTCATAGTGGTCAAGACAGCATGGTACTGGCACAAAAAGAGAGACATAGACATTTGGAATCGAACAGAAAACCAGGAAATGAAACCACAACTTACAGCCACCTCATCTTCAATAAACCAAACAAGAGTGTCCACTGGGGGAAAGATTCCCTACTCAATAAATGGTGCTGGGAGAACTGGATATCCACATGTAAAAGACTGAAACTAAACCCGCACCTTTCTCCACTCACAGAAATTGATTCAAGATGGATAAAGGACTTAAATTTAAGTCATGAAACAATAAAAATCTTCAAAGAAAGAATAGGAAAAACACTAGAAGATATTGCCCTGGGGAAAGACTTTATGAGGAAGACTGCCATGGTAATAGCAACAACAGCAACAATAAACAAATGGGATTTAATTAAACTGAAAAGCTTCTGTACGGCCAAGGAGACAACGACGAAAGCAAATAGACAACCTACCCAATAGGAAAAGATATTTGCATATTTTGAATCAGACAAACGCTTAATAACCAGGATCTATACAGAACTTCAATTAATCCACAAGGAAAAAACCAGCAATCCCATACATCAATGGGGAAGAGAGATGAAAAGAATCTTCTCTAAGGATGACAAATGGCAAGCAAATATGAAAAAATGCTCATCATCCCTAATTATTAGAGAAATGCAAATTAAAACCACCCTGAGATATCACCTAACCCCAGCAAGAATGGCCTATATCACAAAATCTCAAAACTGCAGATGCTGGTGCCACCGTGGAGAGAAAGGAACACTTTTACACTGCTGGTGGGACTGCAAACTAATACAACCTTTTTGGAAGGAAGTACAGAGAAACCTCAAAGAACTCAACCTAGACCTTTTGTTTGATCCTGCAATCCCGTTACTGGGCATCTACCCAGAAGGAATAAAAGCCTTTTATTCTAAAGACATTTGCACTAGGCTGTTTATCGCAGCCCAATTTACAAGTGCTAAACTGTGGAAACAACCTAAATGTCCTTCAATCTAGGAATGGATCGGTAAGCTGTGGTATATGTATACCATGGAATATTATTCAGCCATAAAAAATGGAGATTTTGCAGCATTTGTACTAACCTGGATGGAGGTGGAACACATTATTCTTAGTGAAGCATCACAGGAATGGAGAAGTATGCATCCTATGTACTTGATTTTGATATGAAGACTATTAATGACAATGACACGGTAGGGCATGGGGAAGGGGAGAGCAGACAGAGAAGGAGGGAAGGGGTGAGGGAAAGGAAAAGAAGAAAAAGAAAAAAAAAACAAAACAAGAAAATAGTGACTAATTCTCATATAAACTGGATTTAATTTTGACCAAAGTACAGTACTTAAACATTAATTTTTAATTCAACTTGTTAATTTGTTGTTTAGGATATTGCATCCTCATTTATAAGTGACATATGTTTGTAATTTCCCCTTTATAATAATATATTTTCTCCAATTTTATTTTATTTTATTTATTATTTTATTATTTTTTATTTTTTATAGAGACAGAGTCTCACTTTATGGCCCTTTGGTAGAGTGCCATGGCGTCACAGCTCACAGCAACCTCCAGCTCTTGGGCTTAGGCGATTCTCTTGCCTCAGCCTCCCGAGTAGCTGGGACTATAGGCGCCTGCCACAACACTCGGCTATTTTTTTGTTGCAGTTTGGCCGGGGCTGGGTTTGAACCCGCCACCCTCGGCATATGGGGCCAGCGCCCTACTCACTGAGCAACAGGCGCCGCCCCGTTTTTCTCCAATTTTAATATCAGATGTACACAGATCAAGTAGAATGATTTTGAAATATTTCTTCTTTTTCTATTGTCTATAAGATTTAGCATGATCTGTTTTTTGAAATTATCTTTTACTTTTATTTATAAATATTAGTTGTCTATTTTTTGATACTTAAAAAAAAATAAGAAGTTAACTGATGACTCCACACTGAATCTCAGAGCCAAAGAATTCTATAATAGACATACTCTTATTTAACAATTTCTTTGCATTATTATTATTGCTTAAAATATTAAAAGAAAATAATATCACAATCAGGCACAGAGTATAAAGGAGTAGGATCAAATAGCTTCCTTGATTGCTCTACCTCTGGAAAAGCCCAGTTTGAGACAAGGAAAGATCTGTTAGCCAGGATCATCCAGAGAAAGACAAGGGCAAGGAATAAAAGAGAATCCCCCCTGCCACTCACCCCCTCCAGTCCAAGATGCTGCCTTCTGCTGCTGAGAAGGCAGGACAGCTCCTGCCACCCTGGGACTCAGCAGGGCACTTGCAGTTAGTTAAGGACTGAATGACGTGCCATCTCTTTGTTTATAAAAAAAATAACTTTGCATACTTCTGAGTAAATTCTAATAATATACAAGCACTAACACTGGACACAAACATTTTCCCTCCCTGCTGGTGCTTCAGTGCCGGGGAAAGGTGGGCAGCCCAGGGTGCCACGCTGCTCTCACCTGGGGTCAACAGTGTGCCACCTGGCATGCAATGATTTTCAATTCATTTATTTGTAAATTCAACAAAATCTTGAGTGCAAAACGTTTTTAAAATCTCAGGAAGACCCCAAATTAAGGAAAGGACTATCATATCACCATTGATGTCAAATTGGAAATTAGGGAAATTAGGTCATTTTTCAATGACTTGAAAAAATCACACTGAGTCTCTATAAGCCTTACCCAATGCCTTAAGAAAAATGCAGGCAGTACAACACGCGACAGTTCCACCCCATGAGAACGGGAGCAGAGTCAAGGGAGTGTCTGACTGTGGGCAAATCTTCACATCCAGGGCAAGGGTGCTTAAGCAGGGCCCTGCCAGTTCATTCAGTACAGTAGATGACTATTTCAAACAATATTCTTTTCTTTCCAGTGACCTATTTTATGTTAATTTTATTGGAAATATAGAGAAACTAGTGTGTTCTTCAACATACTTGGCCAATACCTGCTCTTTTGAATATTTTTTCATAAGAAAATTGATTTTAATTTTAATTGTAAAAAATATGACAATTTTTCAGGTAAATTGGCAAACAGATAGTTAGGACTCATGTCTAAAGACTGCTTTGCATTGCAGTTGCAATTATATCCGTCACCTAGATCTAGGTCAACAAACTACAGCTACATGTTGCAAATCCAACTGCTACCTGCTTTTGTAAATAAGATTTTGTTGAAACACAGCCACACTTTCATTTACCTATGGTCTGCTACTGATGGGTGCTTTCACTGCAATGTCAGGGTTGAGTAGTTGAGATAGCGTGGTGCACAAAACTTGAGATATTTGCTGTCTTGCTTATTACAAAAAAGTTTGCCAACCTCTAATCTATTAGCTGAAAATTTGTTATAAAAGCCGTAATTATGTTTACTCTTAAACTTGTCCATTCTTCTAAGATAGCCTGGATAATCGTGTGCATAATAAGCTGTTCCAAAATGGCAATGTGATTTTGTGGCTGTGTATTACAGTAGAAGTTGACCATCCCAGGGACTGTAACAAACCAGTCACCATGTGGAGGTGGTCAACACAAGGAACTTCCATTGAGTACACGTGGTGCATGGCCGGTCTCTGAAAATTAGATCCACTTAAGGAGGTGGTCAGTGTAGGGAGGGGTCAGCTATGGAGGTTCTACCGTGTTCTGTTACCATTTCCCCCACTTTGTTAATTTCTATAGAACATGTGATTCTGCGCAATAGACCTTGGGAAATAGTTTCACACACAGCACAGTGTGAGAGTCAGTGATATGACTTTGCACCGTGAAGTCCAGTGAAAGTAACAAGGCTGATGAGGTGGGGAAGAGAGGGAAGAAGTGCCTGCCTCTCCATAAGGGTCTTTCCCTCATGTATTTCCCAGCTCTGTGGTGCTGACAGCCAGAGCGCTGGGAATGCCACTGGGTATGCTAAGGCAAACACAAACGAGAACATGAGAAATTTTTTCTAGTGAAAAATAATTTTCCCTACAAATTTGAAATGTTTTCCCTTTTATGTTACATTCTTATTTTCATTTGCAACGACATGGTTTCATTCTGTGATGATGGTATGTTCCTCCTTTTGGTTCCTGAAACAAATAAAAATTAATTCCTTGACTTGGATTACATGGCCAGTTCCACAAGCTTGTTATAGCACACATTGAAAGACGTTGAGATGGATGGATTTTTTTCCAGTAGATAAAAATATTAAAATTGCACACTTCAATTTAATTTATATATTTTTAAATTTTCATATAATTGAAAGTGACAACTCCAATAACTCAGGTGGTTTTAAGGCAATACTAAGGTTCTGAGACGCAGTGATTTTCAGCTGGCATGCTGTGGCACACTGGTGTGCTGAGAAAAATTTTAAAGACCATTAATTAAATTATTTTCAAAAGAAGTTTAAAACACAGTAAGTATATTCTTTTTTTAACTTTTTTTTTTTTGATCAGCATAATTTAAGTGTGCCACAGAAGTTTAAGTGAGGTTCAAGTGAGATAAAAGAAGGTTGAAAAACTTTCTTAGTCTACACACTGTAGCACGTTTCTTCTCCAACACAGGGAATGAGGTCCCTTCTTGGGGCATTTAGCAGTTCAGCGACCTGGCAACGTAATTTCTACATTGTTGGGGAGCAAAGAGGGGACAGTCTTCACCAGAGCTCTCAAGAGGAGCAACTGGGAGGGGCTCTTGAGAGGACCCAAGGAGCCTGAACTGAGAAGATGTCTACATTGAAAAGCTCCTCTAGGGCAGTGCCTGTGGCTCAGTGGGTAGGGCTCTGGCCCCATATACAAAGGGTGGTGGGTTCAAACCCAGTGCTGGCCAAAACTGCAACAAAAAGAAAAAAAAGAAAGAAAGAAATGCTCCTCTAAGTGAAAAATGCTCCTATATTGTGTCTTCTTTTTGTCATCACAACCTCCTGAGAACCTCCACCAGAGGCCTTACCCAGGAAGGAAGGAAGTGAAAGTAAAATCCAAGCATTTTTGTTGCTATTTAAAGCCACCCTAGGAACAAGCATTGTAGAGGAAAGAGCTGAAATGAAACGAGGCTTTCAGCTTTCTGTGGCCCCATTCAAAGCAGCCCAGGGCCTCCTTTCTATCTGTCTTCATGCAGCTGTGGTTTCACTGGAGAAGGCAGGAGATAAAAACCCAAGGTGTACACAAAAAGCAGCTTCTTATACCTTCCACAGGCTGTCTCCGAAGTGCCGGAGCCACTTCCTTTTTCTTTTTTTAAATATTTCTAGTATGTTAACGAGTGAAGAAATGCCTCAACAGGATTGCCAACATTGTGATGCACTTTTTAGTGTTCATGTTTAAAAAATTAGTAATTTTAACACATGTATTTTAAATAAGTGCAATGTAATTATTTTGCTTTTCAAAAGATTTATAAGAGAAATAAGCCATGTTTCTGCAGGTGCTGCCTTCCAGGCTGTGGGGGCCCAAGGTTAAGGTTGTGTGCAGGTTGTCTCCTTCCAGTCCAGCAAGTGATGGCCACTGCACATCTGATCTCACTTGGGGATGATGTCAAATGTCTGTGTCTGAGACTCTCTCTAAATAGGAGGATCAGGCAAAAAGACTCTCCTGCCCTCCCTCTCTTAGCCAGCTCCCTGTGGAGACCCAGCTAGCAGCATGCAGCATGGCTGTGCGGAAATGTCTGTCTGCCATGTGCAGAGGAAGGAGGATGGAGCTCTGTCTAAACTCAGTGTTGAGAGTTATGCCTACCTCACATCATAGATCTTTTCTCATTTTTTTCTCAGTTTTCTCATTTGCGAGGTATTTCCCTGGTTGTTACAGGGATTAAATGAATTTTACATACAAAATTATCAGAACGGTGCTGCCTTGCACAGTCACAAGTGCTCAGGGTGCTGAAATTCATCTTTGGCCCATTCTCCCCCCTGCAAGCTGCTCTATACAAAATAATTGCCTGTTGATATCTACAGAGTAAATGAAACTTTCCTGATGAGAGCAAAAAAGATCAATTGTATTAAAGAAATTCTCTCAAAAGTTTATTAATTAACATTCGACAAGCACTAATTTGTGTGAGATACTATCTAGGGGCTGCTAATGTTGTAGTGAACAAACCAGATGTGGTTCTGCCCTCCTGCACAGGAGAGAGATTAGATACTGGAATTGTTTCACGGAATGTAAAACTACTGCAGTGTGACACATACCCAGAAAGCACACAAATGCCAAGTCTGCCCGCAGCTCATGAATGTCCACAGAATGAATGCACGGGTGCAACCAGCGCCCAGGTCACTCATCAGGTTCTCCCCAGCACCGTAGCTGCCCCTTCCACTCACAGCCGCACCCAGGGACAAACACCAGTCAGTCTAGACCAGACCATGTCCACCTGTCTCTACACTTTGTAAGAACACGGTCATGACCTGTGCTCTCCCATGACTCGACATTATGTTTGTGAGTTTCATTCTACTTTGTGGGTGGCTGTAGTTTATTTATTCTCATTACTTTATATTATTTCACTATGAATATACCATAATTTTTGTGTTCAATCTGTTGTTGGTAGACATCTGGATTGTTTCAGGTTTCGAAATATTACAAATAATGTAATGTGAATGCAGTTACCTTAAAATTCTTGTTCATATCATTTGTTAGATATATACATGTATTTCCACTTTGGAGTGGAATTACTGAAGTATAAAGTGTGAGTGTATTCTGTTTTTGTACATACCGTCCAGCAGCTTTCCCAAGTGGCTATAAGTAGTTACACTCACCTCAGCAGAGAGTTCTGATTACTTAACATTGTCTTTTCCATTTTTAGCTATTTTGGAGGGAGTGTTGCGGTTTTTTCATTGTGATTTTAAAAAAATGAGATGGGATCTTGCTGTGTTGCCTGGGCTGGACTTGAATTCTGGGCTGGAGAAGTCTTCCCACCTTAGTCTTTTGAGTAGTGGCTGATAAGAATATACATTATGATTTTAAGCTGCATCTGTTTAATGGCTAATGACGTCTAGTGTCTTTTCATATGTTTATTTTCTGTTTGGATATTGTAGGCAGTATCTATTCTGACATTTGCCTATTTTTCTATTGCGTTCTAGTCATTTTTCTTGTTGTTTGAAGGAGTGCTTTATATACTAGACCTGTCTGGAAAGTATCCAGCCATGCACTATGAAAAATAGAGACATATGTGGCTATAAACTTTCTGGACAGCCCTGATATTTCAGGCAAGAGTCCTTTGTTAGCTATAGGGACTAAAAATCTCTTCTTACTCTCTTAATGATTTTAATGGACTGAAGTTCTAAATTTTAACACTCTGATTGATCAGTATGTCTCCCCTTTATGGTTACTACTTTTCGAGTCTTAAGAAATCTTTGTCTGAGGCAAATCCTGAGGCAGCTGGCTCATGGATGAGAAATTGTTATACCTTGTGTTTCCTAGAATAGCAAACAATACAGAAAGGGCAGCTAAAGGTGACCCCAAGAAACACAGAGGTAAGATATCTGCTTATGTCTCTTCTGAGAAGCCGGTGCTTCCAGGAGCACGCAAAGAAAGTCCAGAGGCCCTGGCGAAACGTAATTTCCAGGAGTGCTCTGAGGGTGGAAAACAATGTGTGCAAAGAGAGACACAAAGCTGGTGAGTGTCATGTACACTCTGAGTGGGAAACAAAGGATTGCAGACCAGCTAAAGGAGGCAGGAAGAGACCTCCCAGCCTCATGCCCTCACGCCCATGTGGCGTCTTTCTCTTGTACTTAGACCTCTGCCCAAGATTAAATCCACAGATGCAAACCTTTCACCTGGAGAGGAGGCTGAAACACTGGACGTGTTACGGATGGGGAACTCCTAGAACACCCCCACAGAGATGTCCCACCCTCACCCCCAGAGCTCGGGAACATGGTGAGACAGCACTGATGGCTGTGGGGTCCACACAGTCACCTTGGGATGAGAGATTATCTTGGTGGGGCTGATTTAAGAGCTTTCTTCAGATGGTGGCAGAAGGAGAAGTCAGAGAAATCTGGAGAATAAAGGAGGCTTGAAGGTGCAGGAGGCCGTTAGAGAAGGATTCAGACAACCTCAAAGGACTGAGGGCCCTCTGGCCAGCAGCTGTCAAGGGAGCAGCTTCCTTTATCCTGCAGGTGTCGGGAGGGACTGTGCTCTGCCAACAACCTGGATGAGCCTGGAGGGGATGTCCACTTGGAAGCTTCAGGTGAGGACTCAGCCTGGTTCATAAGGTGATTTCCAGCTGGCCGCACCCCTAACAGAGAACCCAGTGACACTGTGCTGACCTCTGACCTACAGGATAGTGTGCAGATAAATGTGTGTTGTTAGAAGCTGTTAAGTGTGTGGTAACATGTTACATTGGAAAATAAATCATGTGATAATTTTTTGATAGTGCAAAACTACCTCATAATCAGAGGACAGAGTTGAAGGAGAGGTGTGAAAAGCATGTTGTCAACTACTATCATAGGAGAGTTGAGGCATAAAGGGACCCTCCAGCCTGCCCAGAACAAAAGTAGGAGTAAGGCGAAGAGCAGGAGGAAGGGAGAAAGGAGAAGGGAGAAAGGGAATTATGAGGAAGAGCGCAGGGTTTCCCACGGGAGCACCTGGGGGGCAGGTGCAGCAGGTGACTCATCTCCCGTCCGAGGAGGGACCTGTTGCTCTGACTGGGTTTAACTCCCCAATTAAAATAGGATGATAGTGTAGTTTTTGAAGTGCTCTAGAAATTACTAGAAATGTCCACAGTGCATTCATGAGTGTCACAAGCACCCAGAAATTCTGTCAAACTTGTTCTACATTTAGACTGTTAAACATTTTTAAAATGAAAACTTTTTTCTTTTTTTTGAGACAGAGACTCACTACGTCACCCTCAGTGGAGTAATGTAGTGTCATAGCTCACAGCAACCTCAAACTCTTGGGTTTAAGTCATTCTCTTGCCTCAGCCTCCCAAGAAGCTGGGACTATAGGCACGTGCCCATAGTTCATTGTTGTTTAGTAGGCCTCAGCTGGGTTTGAACCCTCCAGCCTCTGTGTATGTGTCTGGCTCCCTAACCACCAAGCTACAGGCGAAGAAATGAAAACTTGTATTGTCCTCAGTCCCCACATTTAGAGATCTGGGGGGTGGGGGGGAACTTAAATTGTTCCTGGAATTTTAAAGAGCTTATTTGCAAGGGAGTGCTATTGATTAGAAATCCTGAGTTATGAACTATTCATATCTATAGTTTATTAAGAAAAACCAAAGCAAAGTAACAGCTCTGAGGGCTCTGTGCTGTGAGGCCTTGGGAGGAGCACAGTGGGAAGGGCTGCAGTCTGCTAGTGAGGACAAAGGTCTCTGCCTTGGGTTGTCTTATTGTTCTATATGGCGACTTAATGTCCTGCTGACATTCTTAGCTGTGGACAGGGGCATCAGGTGGCATAGGATGTGCTTTCATTATTTTTCATTAAATCTACTAGTTTTAAAACAAATGGTAGAACTCTTCATTGCCAGAAAAATGAACAGGCACTGCTTTGGGGCTGGTGCATAAGCCTTCCCACCTTAAGCACACAGTTTGCACCATTTTGTTATTTTTTGGTGTGATCTATTTCACTTTAATATTTATATTCTCTGGTTCCTTTCTCCCCAGATCCTCAGCTTCTGCCAGGTCGTCGGGGGAACAGGTGCTCGTGTGAGCTCCCCTCTCTGCAGCTCTGCACCGCCTGAGCCCTCCAGTTCTTTGCACCTCTGCAGCTTGCCACTGCCTCCAGACAGGTGCTCTGTATTTGATCTGGCCTTTCTTATTTTTCTGGCCATTCTGCCTGCCATAGGGCATCCATCACCTGGAATAATAGATATAATTTTAAGTGCAATTTTTAAGGTAAACAAAACCCATAGTAGTATTGTAAGAGGGAATGTTAGAAGTTTCTGGCCACAGAAGTGCATTGTCTTCTGCAGAAGCCACTGGAATTTGTCATTAGACAGCCGAGCCCAGAGCCTGGATACAGAGTTCCAGGGAAGTTGGCAGCTCAGCCTTGCCTCCCCTTGTTCCCTCAGTCCTCTGTTTGTGACCAGTAATTTAACCTCTCTGGGTCCCCATTTACCTGGTTCTGGCATTTATTCTTCATTTTGAAGGGAAGATCATATATTAAGTGCTTTAAACCCTTGAACAAAAACCAACATTTTACAAAGAGGTGCCATAGAAATTCCCTTAATCCATTTAAAAATTTCAAGCTTGAAGAATCAGGACAATAGTTTTAAGAAAAAAAAAGAAGGGGAGGAAGCAAAAGAAATTCCTATAGGGCCACATCCTGCCAAAAGCTGCCAAGCCAGGTACAGTGGCTCACACCTATAGTCCAAGCATCTGGGAGATTGAGGCAGGTGGATCACTTGAGCTGAGGAGTTCAAGACCAGCCTGAGCAAGAGTGAGACCTCATCTCTCCTAAAAATAGAAAAAAACTAGCCAGGTGTAGTGGTCACACCTGTTGTCCCAGCTACTCATGAGGCTGAGGCAAGAGGATCACTTGAGCCTAAGAGTTTGAGGTTGCTGTGAGCTGTGACGATGACATGGCCCTCTACCCAGCGCCACAGAGTGAGACTCTGTTTCAACAAAACAAACACAAAAATAAGAACAAAAAATCAAAAGCTGCTGAGACACAATTCCTAGAGAAAGGACGTCGCAGACAGATGCTACTTGGCCGATTTATGCAGTCCCTGCTCTGGCGGTCTCCATGCCCACTCCAAGCAGTTTGGATGTGAACTCAACTTTATGAGAAGTCATTTATTTGAAATGAAATTAAAAGCAATCAGTTAAAACTACCATAAGATCAAGGCTGAACTTAAGTTGATAATACTTAATATGTCAAGAAGGGATGAAGTTTTCAACATTACTTTTTTCTCCCTCATGCTTGAATTTGCAATTGACAAAAACAAGTGATCAAAGAAGGAGTTTTCAGAAACACAGCTGAGGGCGGGGCGGACACGGAGGCCGATTGCACAGTCTTCCTCCGTAGATAGGAACAGGGACCTGCGGGCTCCTGCCAGCTGTCTTCCAGCTGACAGAATTCTCTAATCGTGGACGACAGCAAGGGCCTTAGAAAATCTGGTGGATCACCCCTTTGAGAGAAAATAGAATGCATAAATAATTAATCGAAATTCCCTTTTAAGGTAGGGTCAAAAGAAAATGAATGCTGTCCAAATAGGAGTCAACGCCCAGCGATAACCTCAGAGGATGTAATTGCTCAGAAGATAAACAAAACAGAGTGGAGGAGAACTATTTTAAAAAGCAAACGAAGGGAACTAGGGAGGGGAAAAGCTCAGGATGAATTGGAAGGAAGCGATTACTTGGGGTCAAGCCAGAGGAAAATGTGGGGGGAAAAAACAAAGATCCAAACATACAACATTGTGTAATTGCTGGGGTTGGTGATGGGTGGCAGGGGTGGTGGTGAGTGGGTGACATTAGCAGTCACTAGAAAAGCATCTTATTTGAAGATTCAGAACCTGACTTCTTCTTCTTACTATTAGGGACTATCCCTCTCAAGATTTTGGCTCATGGGAGGTGACAGGAAGTGTTGTGGACATCAAAGGAGAACCCTGAACAGAAACAGAGAAACTGCCACAGGAAGCCTGGCAAGAGTTCCCACCTTCTCTCTCCATCGTCTCTCCTTCTCTCCCTAATTTTTTTTCACCATGATTTTTCCATCCTTTTATAAAACTAAAGAGTCCATAGTCAATGCATGGTGCTGGGAAGATTGGATAGCCAAAACACAAGGATGAGACAGAACCTACATGCTCACATTCACAAAAATTAGTGAATGATGGATAATAGACTTACTAAGGCATGAGACTACGAGAATTGTAGGAGAAAAATGATGGAAAAACTCTTTCAGACATTGGCTGAGTCAAAGAATTTATGAAGATGATCCCAAAGGCAATAACAACAATAACAAAAATTAACAAATGGGACCTGATTAAATTAAAAAGCTTCTGCACAGCCTTCTGATATTTCTTATTCCTTATCAAATTTCTAAGAGGAATAGATACAAGAAATAGAATAATAGAAATAAAGACAAAAGTGATGACAAGACGTATTATCAGATATTATCATATACATAGCATATACATAGTGATATATGATTATATAATATGTGCCATGATTATTTTCTAGTCTATGTGTTAATGTACAGTATATTAATTAAGTAATTAATATTAGCTTAGCAGTTGAGAATAAGCATATAGTATTCTTGAGAGTAAGCGCATACTATTCCTTTACTGTAAGACGTGAAAGGATTTGAGCTTTATGTTGGCACTTAAAGGTTCAGAGTACTCTTTAAAATTTCAAAACATTAAGGGGGTACAAATCTAGAGTCAGGTCCATTTGTGCCCCCACTGCCTGAGTGGTTAGTGTTCACTGCACCCATCAGGTAGGATTTTGCCCCTCTCCTCCCTGCCCCCCACCTTCTTGATTTTCAGTAACTTTTCCTTCCCTCAATGCACAGTATTTTTATTTTTTATTTTTTAAAATGGTAGCAACATGTTATTTTTGCTCAGTTTTTCCTATTTTATGTAGTAGAATAGATAGACATTATGAATAGAAAATCACATATAATTTGTTATAATGGAACTTAATATATATTTATCTGTTTATCTATCAATTCATCTATTTGTTAATCCTGTCTAAAATTTACAGGGTAAGATGTTTAATAGTGCTTTCTCTGTTCTCTTATTTGAACTACTTTCAGGGATAGTTTTCTAATTTTTTTTCATATTCTCTCATACCCATAATTTTACCATAAATTGTTCATACTTATACATAAGAACAGAGAATATTATTATCAATGTCCAAATAACCATCACCACAAACTATTTACATTAACTTTGTTTCCTACTTTTTAAATAAACTTTTAATTTTATAATAGATTTTTTTTTTGAGTATTTTTAAATTTTTTTCAAATTAATGTGAGGGTACAATTTTTAGATTACATTGTTCTCACTTCTGGCGTAAAGTTCCATTTGTAGAAGAGCCCGTCACCCACACACCCCCACAATGTGCACATTAGGTGAGATCCCACCTCACACCCTCTCTCCCTCTGCCACGCATCCTCCCCCCCTCCACCTTCGTGATTCCCTCTCCCCCTGAACTGGTCTATATTAGTGTTTTATTGTTCTTATAAGCATGTAATTGTTTATATATTGATTTCACATTAGTATGGAGTACATTGGATATTTATTTTTCCATTCTTGCAATATTTTACTAAGAAGAATGTGTTTCAACTCCATCCTGGAAAATGTAAAAGATGGAAAGTCTCCATCTTTCCATGGTCTACATATACCACAGTTTGTTGATCCATTCATGGGTTGATGGGCACTTAGGTTGCTTCCACGACTTGGCAATTATTAATTGAGCCACAGTAAACATTCTAGTGCAAATGTCTTTGTGGTAAGATGATTTTTATTCTTCTGGGTAGATACTCAGTAATGGGATTGCAGGGTCAAGTGGAAGGTCTACTTTTAGATCTTTCAGGATTCTCCTTACTTTTCTCCAAAAAGGCTGTATTAGTTTGCAATCCCACCAGAAGTGTAGAAGTGTTCCCTTCTCTTACATCCATGCCAGCATCTGGTCTTTTGGCACTTTGTGATGTGGGCTGATTGCTGGGGTTGGGTGATATCTTAGAGTGGTTTTGATTTGCATATTGCTGATGATTAAAGACAATGAGCATTTTTTCATGTGTTTTTTGGCCATTCATCTCTCATTCTCAGAGAAGCTTCTGTTCAAATCTCTAGCCCACTTATAGAGAGGGTTGTTTGCACTTTTCTTATTGTATAATTTGAGTTCTCTGTAGATTCTAGTTATCAGGCCTTTGTCAGAGTCACAACATGCAAAAATCTTCTCCCATTCCAAAGGCTGTTTGTTTGCTTTATTTGTCATACCCTTAGCTGTGCAAAAGTTTTTTAGCTTGATCAAGTCCCAGTTGTTTATTTTTGGTGTTATTGCAATTGCTAGGGGAGTCTTCCTCATAAAGTTTTTTCCCAGGCCATTATCTTCAAGTGTTTTCCCTACACTCTCTTCTATAATTTTTATTGTTTTGTGTTTTAAATTTAAATCTTTTATCCAATAAGAATCAATTTTTGTTAATGGTGAGAGGTGTGGATCCAGTTTCAGTCTTCTACATGTGGATAACCAGTTCTCCCAGCACCATTTGTTAAATAAGGATTCTTTTCCCCATTACATGTTTTTGTTAGGCTTATCAAAGATTAAATGATGATATGTGTCTAGGTTCCTCTCTAGATTCTCTATCCTATTCCATAGGTCTATGTCTCTATTTTTGTGCCAGTACCATGCTGTTTTGATCACTACAGCCTTGTAATATAACCTGAAATCTGGCAACATGGTGCCTCCAGATTTGTTTTTATTTCTAAGAACTGTGTTTGCTATTTCCATTTTTTTCTGGTTCCATATGAATCAAAGTACTATTTTTTTCAAATTCTTTAAAGTATGACATTGGTGCTTTGATGGGGATTACATTAAGTCTATAGATTGCTTTGTCCCAGCCATGAGCATGGTATGTTCTTCCGTTTGTTGACATCTTTTGCTATTTCCTTTCTTAAAGTTTCATAATTCTCTTTATAGAGATCTTTCACTTCTTCTGTTAGATATATTCCCACCAATCTTCTTTGGTGCTGTTGTAAAAGGAAGAGTCTTTGATTTTATTCTCAGCTTGATGATTGTTGGCATATACAAAGGCTACTGATTTGTGGGTGTTGATTTTGTATCCTGGGACATTGCTATATTCCTTGATCATTTCTAAGAGCTTTGTAGTTGAGTCCCCTGGGGTTTTTCATTTATAAGATCATGTAATCTGCAAAGAGGGAGAGTTTGATCTCCTCTGTCCCCATTTGGATTCCTTGATCTCCTTCTATTACCTGATTATGATGGCTAGAACTTTCAACACTATGTTAAACAGTGGAGACAGTGGGCATCCTTATCTGGTTCTAGATTTGAGTGTAAATGCTATCAGTTTAACTCCATTCAATACGATATTGCCTATGGGTTTTTTGTAGATAGTCTCTATCAACTTAAGCAATGTTCCATCTAAGCCTATGTTAATGAGTGTTTTTATCAGGAAAGGATGCTGCATATTGTTAAAAGCCTTTTCTGCATCAATTGAAAGAATCACATGGTCTTTGTTTTTTATTCTATTTATGTGGTGTATTATATTTATAGATTTGTGTATATTAAACCAACCTTGTGTCTCTGGGGTAAAACCCACTAGATCATAGTGTATAACTTTTTTAATGTGTTGTTGTATTCTGTTTGCTAATATCTTGTTGAATATTTTTGCATCAATATTCATTAATTATATTGTTCTATAGTTTTCTTTTTTTGTTGGGTCCTTTCCTGGTTTAGGGATTAGGGTGATATTTGCTTCATAGAATGTGTTGGGGAGAATTCCTTCTTTCTCTATATTTTGGAAAAGTTTATGCATTATAGGAACTAGTTCTACTTTGAATATTTGATAGAATTCTGGTGTGAAACCATCTGGCACATGGCTTTTCTTTTCTGGGAGATTTTGTATAATTTATGCTATTTCAGTACTTGATATTGATCTATTCAAGATTTCTGAATCTTTCTGGCTGGGTTTTGGAAGATATTGTGCTTCCAGATATCGGTGCATCTCCTCTACATTTTCGTATTTCTGGGAATAGAGATTTTTGTAGTAATTGTTGAGAATCTTTGTATTTCTGTGACATCTGTTGTTATTTCCCTTTTAGCATTTCTGATTGTAGTTATTAGAGATCTTATTTTTCTGTTTCTGGTTAGTCTAGCCAAGGGTTTATTAATTTTATTAATCTTTTCAAATGAACAACTTTTTGTTTCACTGGTCTTCTGAATACTTATTTTGTTTTTAATTTCATTTAAATCTGCTCTAATTTTGGTTATTTCTTTTCTTCTGCTGGGTTTGGGATTAGATTGTTCTTCCTTTTCCAGTTGCTTGAGATGGCCCATTAGGTTGCTGCCTTGCTCTCTTTCTGTTTTCTTGAAGGCATCTAATGCTATAAATTTCCCTCTAAGGACTGCTTTTGCAGTCTCCCACAGGTTTTGATAGTTTGTGTGTTCATTATGGTTTTGTTCCAGAAATGTAATGATCTCCTTCTTGATCTTATCTGTGACCCAGCTATCATTCAGCATCAGGTTATTTATGTATTATTTATTTTGAGACAGAGTCTCACTGTGTCACCCTTGATAGAGAGCCATGGCATCACAGCTCACAGCAACCTCCAACTCTTAGGCTTAAGCAATTCTCTTGCCTCAGCCTCCCCAGTAGCTGGGACTACAGGCACCCACCCACCAACACCTGGCTATTTTTTGTGGCAGTTGTTTAGCTGGCCCAGGCTGGGTATGAACCCGCCAGCCTCAGTGTATATGGGTGGTGCTGTAACCCCTGTGCTATGGGCACCAAGCCCAGCATAAGGTTAGTTTTTATGATTTTATTTGAGTATGAAAATTTCTGTTGCTGTTGAGTTCCACTTTTATTCCATGATGGTCTGAGAAGATACAGGGGATAATTTATATTCTTTTGAATTGATTGAGGCTAACCTTGTGACCTAAGATACTATCAATTTTGGAATATGATCCATAGGCTGATGAGAAGAATGTGCATTTGGTTTTGTTAGGATAAAGTGTTCTGTAAATGTTGGTTAAGTCCATTTGTTCTAGGGTCTTATTTAATTGTTTCTTTATTTAGTTTCTGCCTGGAGGATCTGTCCAGTACTGCCAAAGGGGTTTTAAAATCTTCAACTATTATAGTGCAGGAAGATATCATATTGTTCAGATCAGTTAGGGTTGTTTTATATGTCAAGGAACATTCAGATAGATTGTATAGATATTAATTATTGAAATCTCTTCATATTGTGTGTTTCGCTTGACCAGTATGTAGTGTCCATCTTTTTCTTTCATTATTATTATTTTTTTATTGTTTTCCTAATTTTTTTTTAGTTTTACATATACATATGTTTATTAGGTTTCCATTTTTTGCCTTCACAAAATTAAAAAGGCTTAAAATTTAATAACAATAACAATGTGTAAGATAAGGAATGAGCATAAATACATTCAGAAAAGGAATCAGACAATTGCTACATTGAAATGTTAAGCAATAGTAATGATAATAATAATGCAAAGAAAGTAACATCCACATTGTCAAAGAAGAATATGTCTATTATAGAATACTTTGACTCTGAAATTCAGTATGGAGTCATCAGTTAACTTCATCTTATTATTTAAGTATCAAAAAATAGACAACTAATATTTATAAATAAAAATAAAAAATAATTTTGAAAAAAAAAAAAAACAGAGCATGCCAAATCTTATAGACAATAGAAAAAGAAGAAATACTTCAAAATCATTCTACTTGATCTGGATATACCTGATATTAAAATTAGAGAAAATATGTTATTATAAAGGGGAAATTACAAACATATGTCACCTATAAATGAGGATGCAATATCCTAAACAACATATTAACAAGTTGAATTAAAAATTAATGTTTGAGTAATGTTCTTTCATTATTTTTGTTGGGTTGAATCCAATTGTATCTGCATACAAGATTGTAACTCCCGTTTTTTTCTGTTTTCCATTTGCCTGGAACACTGCTGCCCATCGCTTCACCCTGATTCTTGTTTTATCCTTTAAGGTAAGGTGAGTTTATTATAGGGAACAGATGTCTGGCCTGAGTTTTTGTATCCAGTTGGCTAGCCTATTCCTCTTTAAAGGAGAGTTCAAACAATTCACATTAATTTAGAGAATTGGTAGATATGACAAATTTTAGTCATCTGTTTTTCAGAAGTCCAGAGCTTAATTTTATGCCTCTCACTATTGTGGAAACTAGGCTTCGTTCTTTAATTTCTGGGTAGGTTTACTTTGGTGGTGTACCCTCCTGTTGATCAGGATGGGTCTGAGTATTTCCCATAGAGCTGGTCGAGTCATGGCAAATTTCCTCAGCATGTGGATGTCAGTGAATATTTGATTTCTCCATCACCAATGAAACTCAGTTTACAGGGTATAGGATCCTGGGCTGGTAATAAGGTTGAAGATCGATGACCATCCTTTTCTGTCTTGGAAAGTTTCAGCTGAGAGATCTGCAGTCATCCTTACACTTTTCCCTTTGTAAGTAATACTTTTCTTATGCCTGGCTGCTTGCAGAAGTTTCTTCTTCACATTAACAGTGATAAAATTAGTTACATCATGTCTAGGAGATGCTTTGTTTGGATTGAGTCATGCTGGGGTTCTGAAATGGTCACTCTCTGAATATCTATGTCTCTTACAATACTTGGAAAATTCTCCACCATAATGTCTTGGAACAGAGCATCTGTGCCTTTGGGATCATCTTCTTCTCCTTCAGGAATCCCTATAATTCGGATGTTTGATTTCTTGGAATGATCCCATAACTCTCTTAGGGAATATTCTGTTCTTTTTATCCATTTTTCTGCCTCTTTGAATTCTTGGGATAGTTCAAAAGTCTTGCCTTCTTTATCTGAAATTCTTTCTTCACACTGCTCAACTCTATTTCTGAGGGACTCTACTGTATCTTGAAGCTCTTCAAATACCTTTTTCAATTCCTTAAGCTTTGCTATATCTTTCCTCATTATGTCCATATCCTTAGTGATTTTGCCTTTGAATTCATTAATTTCTTGCTACATTTTCTGAATTATTTTTTGGTTCTCTGTTTCTATCTCTTCCTCTAGTCCTATATCTTATTTGCCACCCATATTCTAAACTCTATTTCTGACATTCCAGCAATTTCTCTGTGGATGAAATTTTCTGTTGTATTTTCTTTGACATTCCCAGGAAACACTGATTTGCTCTGATTTTTCATGTTGCCAGAGTTCTTCTGCTGATTCCTCCTCATGAGTATTTTCAGCTTCTTCCTCTCTTTCTGCCCAGTCAAGCTCAACTTTGGACCTCTGGCCACTATCAGGTGAGGCTCTCTGAGCTTAATTGAGTGAGCAGGGCTGAGTTTAAGTGACTTTGAACTGAACTTTGGATGTTTGGCCTCCACCAGGCAGGGCTCTCTGAGCTAAACTGAATAGGGGGACCAAGGTTTAAATAACTTTGGACTGAACTCTAGATTAGTACTCTCCACCCTGTGGAGGCTCTCTGAGCTTGATTGGGTGGGTAGGGCTTGGTGCCTGAGTGACTCTTATCTGAACATTAGACCTGTGCCCCCTGCTGGGTGGCAGGCCCCTGAGATTGACCTGGCAGGTGGTGCCTGGTGCCTGAGTGACTTTGTCTGAGCTCTGGATCTATGCTGTTCACAGAGCTGAGGCCCTCAGCACTCGATTGGCTGTATGGGGCCCAGTGTATAAGCATCTCTCCTGAACTCTGGGCCAGCGCAGCAGGGCAGCCTCATGAGCTTGATTTGGTGGGTGGATCCAGTGCTGGCAGAATGACTTTGATTAGAAACTCTGGGCCAGTACTGCCTACTGATTCTCTCTGCCTCCATTAGTGCAGTGGTGGCACTGAAACAATTAGGAGTCGACTCATTAGGGACAACCCATCAATTCAAGTAAAAAAAGTATAATTAACATATGAAAAAAGAGAAAAATAGCCAGGCGTTGTGGTGGGCACCTGTAGTCCTAGCTACTTGGGAGGCTGAGGCAAGAGAATTGCTTAAGCCTAAGCATTGGAGGTTGCTTTGAGCTGTGACGCCACATCACTCTATTGTGGGCGACCCTATCTCAAAAAAAAAAAAAAAAGTCAAAGTCCTTTAAGCACTGTCCCCACCCACCCAAAGGAGCTCAGAAGTTGTCCTGAAGGGCAGAAAACAGAGCTGCCTGAGAATTCCTGAGGAGCTGGAGATGGATAGTTCACCCTCTCCCCATCAAAGTTTGGACTGCTGTGCTACTGTTCTTATTCTGCAGTGTATGGCCAGCAGACTTCCTGAGCTACTCAGTGAGCTGGACAAACACTGCAGATTCTATGGTCCTTCTGGCAGCTAGAATGGGGCTTAGGCTCAGTGGTAGGACCTCAGTAATGAATGAGGACTGGGACTTAGCAACAACTCTCCTGTGAGATAGGGTGAGCAGACTTTTGAACTGTTTGCTGGCAGGCTGGTTGCTCTCTGCAGAGCTCCCATTTGCGGGGAGGGGTCTCCCTTCATCTGGGAGCTGGGCTCATACCTGTTGTTTTTCTTCCACTGTCTTGTTTCTGCTGCTTGATTCAGCCTGGATGATGTGCACCTCATGCAGTCCTCTCAGTGCAGAGCTCCTTAATTCCCCACAGTATTTTTAAAGGTATGGTACCTTCTGTTGGACCACAGAATACCTGTACACTTTCTGTTATTATTGTTGTGAAATACATATTTCCTATTTTATAGCATGATGAAACTGTCAAGCAAGTGGTAATCAGCTTTCTTTGTGATTTCTTTTAAAGCCAGTCAAATTAGCAATGGGGGGGGATGTCTACCACCTTTAGTGATACTAAAGTCAATGAGTTTTGATAACCCACTGCCGTCAGACTAGCCAACACTTTTAAAGCACTCAGCTCTCCTACAGCCAGAATTTCTCAAACCTCCTTCCAAGTTGGACAAACACTACTCACTAACAATTTGATAGCAGAGAAAAATGAGATATAGCAGTTAGGATGTAGAGCCAGTGCTTTGTAGTAAGTCAGAAATCAAACTAGAATTCAAGGGCAATATCTTACACTTCACATCAGACTTCCTGTTCTAGGAAACATTGTAAAATAAGAAGAAAAAAAATTACAAATTCCATTTGAGGAAGTATTTTCCTCAAGTTTACGTAGTTACAGAGTAAAAACTAATCCTTCGTAATTGACGCCGTGTAAGGACAGTATTAGTGAAGAGCAGTGTGGTTTCTGTTTCAGTAATTTGCATGTTGATCTCTCATCATTAAAATCTGACATAAAAACAATTTTTTATAGTTTTAGCATCAGAGTGGAGAACATGAATGTGAGAATGATTATTCAACTGGTTTTACCCAAGTACAGACTGATGCTGGCAAGTTCTATACAAGCTGTCATCTGCCTTTTGGGAGGGGATGAGAGATCAGTTAAGATGACCTCTATAATTTTCAAGAGCATTTCAAGTTGCTATTAAAGATAAAGCTGTGTGCTTTACATTAAAAAAGGACTTCGTACAACAAAGATAGGAAATTCAGAGTCCTGGACCTTCTAACACAAGAAGGCTAGGCTGAGCTGAAGATAGTCAACCCACTCGCATTTCATGCGTCCCATCCAGAAACTGACGGAGAACCAAGTTCTGAAGTTGGAGTTGGAGAGAAGGAACTAGGTAGGGGAGGGGAGGAGGAATTTGAGTCTGGAATTTGGTCTGGTGTTTGCTGTAAAGTTGTGTCAAATCTACAGATGGGTGCCGCACCTGATACCTCCCACAATTCCCTGGTGAATTGCTAGACTGTAAACATGATGCTCTGTGCCTTGCTGTAACTCACAACTTCTGGCACCAAGCTGTGCTGATCTTGTGGAGAGAAAATTGGATCTGAGGTCACACGCCTTGCACATATGTCCCCTGCTGGCTGAGCGGCCTTCTGTGAGCCACTGGCCCTCTCCCAGCCACAGTTCCCCTTCCTGTATAAGAGGTAAGACTTCAATGGCAAGTGTTCATGAAGCAACAGATACTAATATAAACTCTCTGGTCCATTACTTGCCACTCAATCTGCCACCACTTACCTCCCCCTGCATAGATGCCCACCCCTCCCAAATGCACAGCTGAAATCCATCCAAGGAGAACCGACTTAATTTATAATTGAAAACAAATTATATGTACAAATTATACTTGTGTAAAAGTGATAACATGAATGCTTCCCAGAACTTGTGCTTAAGTGAGGTCCTGGATCTGGCGGGTAGTGCTTTGCCAGCTATAAATTATGATAGTAATCTTAGTGACTGTTAATAGGCAGATGACTCTCTGTGTCAGGCAGGAAGCCTTATTCCCCTGCTGCCTTCCCCTCGCAGCACCTACCTCAGGAGAGTCTCCCCAAGAAGTTACAGAATATTCCCTGTCATCAGAGCCAACTTCCTGGGCACAGGATCTGTGCTTAATTGAATGCTGTTGTCAGCTTAATATTTTTAATACTTTTTAAACAAGGGGCTTCTGTTTCCATTTTGCATGGGGCCCTTCCAATTATTAATAGGTAGTCAGCACCTACCTATTAATCAGTAATAATTAATTTAATTAATCAGTAATAAAATTTCTGATTTAAAATTCTTTGGAATCTGCTTCATTCATGATCATCTGCTTTAAGCGTCTCTATGTGGCATATGTACTATTTTAGCCAGAAATATTAACTTAAGATTAACTAAGATAGTGTCATCTGTCTGTTTAACAGTCACTATTAAAGTTAATACTTCTGGCTAAAATAGTGTATATATCTGTATATCGTTACATGTATAGTTATCAATATAGTGTGTGTATGTGCCCATCCTTTCTAGATAAAACAGAATGCAGAATCATGACTCAGTTATTAGAATTACTACTGTTTTCTCTCTAGACTGTCTAGATTCTGAATTTCTAGAGGAAATATTTATATCCCTAGCACAACTTGTCAGGACATAAATATTTCCGGGACCACTGGCTAGTCAAGAGAAGGTAGTGGAACGTGTGAATTATATCATGTGCAGCATGTCCTATTGTGAAAGACTTTGTCTTTGCATAATAAAAAGAATCCTTATAATGGTGATCTTCAGTTTTATTTCTTTTATTGTGTCTTATAGTAGCTAAGGGTGTTTGACTTTCGAAACACCAATTGGTGCAGCTTTCTTCAAATTCTTTTAAAGAATCCCTTTAAAACCATGGATTCTCTAAAAAGACAAATGCAAGTATATTTTATGTTTTGTTTCCAATTTTAATATAGTCAAATATGATTTTCTTGATAAGGAGTCAAATATGATTTTCTTGTTTGACTTTGTTGGTGCATCATTTGGAAATGAAATGGTAGTCAAACAATTTTAAAGGACATATCATTTGTTTTCAATGATAAATAAAGTTGAGTCACCTTGGATGGATTTCACTGTGCCTTTGGGAGTGGTGGGCATCTCTGCAGGGGGAGGTAAGTGGTGGCTAATAATGGAACAGAGAGTTCATATTTATCTGTTTGGTGCAGATTGTCATAAAATGGGTTGATCTAACATTTATCTTTTGCACTGCTCCTGGGGGTCAGGAATCCAGGATCTGCCTAACTCAGTTGTTCCAGCTCAGTATCCCCCGTGAAGTTGTGGTCAAGGTGTTAGATGGGCCACCAGGCTGCCCTAGAGTCCACGAAACATGACCACTGGATTCCACTGGAGCAAATGATCAAGAGAGAACGAGCAGAGGCCACAATGAGTTTGTAGTCCAGCCTCCAGAGCGGTGCACTGGCATTCTTCCTGCTTCTGTGGGTTGCACAGGTGGACTGTGCCACAGTGGGGAGGGTGCCATGTAAGGGTGAGAATATTGGAGTGGGAGTCATTGGAGGCTATTTTGGAGGCTGGATGCTACAGAGTTGGTGG
This sequence comes from Loris lydekkerianus, assembly GCA_963574355.1. Classification (NCBI taxonomy): domain Eukaryota; kingdom Metazoa; phylum Chordata; class Mammalia; order Primates; family Lorisidae; genus Loris; species Loris lydekkerianus. The sequence continues at coordinate 26,819 of CAUYPK010032301.1, read as the reverse complement.
ATGACCTATCCCTGAGTTCAGCCTGAATCCTGCAGCTACAGAGGGGCAATTCCCAAAGTCTGGCTTCTTGAAACCCCTGCCCAGCAATTCCCCTACCCTAGGCCTGGGAAGCCTCACTCAGGCTACTGTTCACGTCCTACCAGTGCCTCTTTCTCAGGTCCTGAATTGCAGTGCTGTTCTGTACATACCCAAAGGAGCGGGCGTCCACGTGAACTGTCCCTATCACTGCCTCTGACGCAGTGTTAAGTGCCACCAGGCTGAGGGCACAGGTGGTCTTAAGATAATCAGAAAACAATATGGTATAATCAAGTAGTGGAAAGTGCAATTCAGACTAAATATTATATGAATTTAGGAATTCATGCCAGTTTGCAAGAATGCAAAACTTCCTGAAGGTACAGGGAAGAGACTGTTGGCAAAGTACTTAAAGAAATGGCATGGAGACATAAAAGGGCTCCAGGAGAGAACGGAAGCCCTCAGCATGACAGGGGGATGCCAGGGGAGGCTGGGGGAAGGCACAGAGGGTTCCCCTCACCCTGTACCCCAGGGAGATGGAGGGAAGTAGAGTTGGTGGCAGACGAGAGCTAAAGGCACCAGTGTTTGTCAGACACCGCCTTATGCAATTTAAGCTCTTGCACTTGCTGTGTTTTTTTATTTAACCCCCAAATGACTGGAGAAGTGGGAGGGGGGGTTGTATTCTTCTCTTTACAGAAGTGGGTCTTGGATGCAGGGTTGTTTGCATCCAAACAACACACTGTTTCTATAGGACACTCAGCCCCTGCTGTGGGGCTGGCTCAGCTGGAACCTGCAAAAACCAGAGCAACTCCCTGGTGACTCAGAATGACAGGAAAGAGGGCCCTGGGCCATCAGCACAGGCACTGGGTGAACTCCCTCCTTTGAATTCATGGTCTGAGAAGGCGGACTTTGACCTTCCTAAAGGCACAGCTGCCCACACTCTCACCCCGCCCTCCAGTCTGGAGACATACCAAGCACAGGAGTGCCCTGCAGAGAAGGGGACAGCAGGACTGAGCAGGGTTTGCTTAACAATGCAGACCGTATCTGCTTAGTTACATGTGGTTCATGGTGGTGGGGAAGTGGCAGGGGCCATGGAGATTCCCCATAGTTGAGGAAACGCAGAGAACCAAGAGTAATTTAGAAAACCACTATCTTTTGCCTCAAGTGATGGCGAGCTGGAGGGACACAGGGACAAGGGTGGCAGTGCAGGGGTGCACTGGGAGGTAGGAGATGTGGGGCAGAAGATAGGATGTCTTCATAGACCTGAAGATACTTTGTAAAAAGCAGCAGCCACACATGTCACTGCCAGGGGCCTGCCTCACGCTGTCAGCATGGTGTTGGTGGCAGAAGAAGGGATGGCATACAGCCAAATAGTTTCTCCTGCACCACGCCATCTTAGAATGTGGGTGCCACATTTCTCTTCTGACATTTCATGGATATTTGGAGTAGCTCTAGCACAGCCTGCATGTGTCTATAGCCTGGTAGGAGAAAGCAAATGAATGGAACTTATCAGCTACGACTTCCACAGGCAAGAAGCCCAACTCTCCTCGGGGGAGAGCCTACCTGGGCAGGAGGGAGACACAGCCTGGGGAGAAAAGTTTAGGGGGTAGAGCTTTTGTGGGCAGGACAGCCTGGCCTGAGAGCCCCAGGAGCTTGCTCTGGACACAGAGGGAATGCAGATGGGGAGAGGGAAATGGGTGTTCTGGCGACCAGGAGTCCTGAATAGCTTGGTTCTCACTGTATATGTGGAACCAAAGAAACGCGTTTCTTCTTAAAGATAGACAGAAAAGATGATGGAGAAGGACAAGAAATTAGTCTCAAGACTAAAAGGTATAGGGTGCTGGCCCCATATACCAGAGGTGACGGGTTCAAACCTGGCCTCAGCCAAAAAAAAAGAAAAGGAAAACAAACTATAACAAAAACTATATAGTTATAACTATATAACAAAAACTATATGTTCAACCTTTTAACTTATCTGGGCTACATTGGAAGAGGACAAGTCAAACACACAAACACTAATGAAACCTGATGAGCTAAAAGAAAAAAAGTCCATGTGTAATTTCTGTGATATACATCACTACAGATAAGCAAAAAGTCCTCACATAATAATCCTAATTAAGCAGCAGCCCAGAGAGTCTTCTAAAACCGTGGAGCAGGTCCCACGTTTGTGATCACTAGTGTAGAAAATGTGCGTATCTAAGTAACAAAACGTCCCTGGATTTTTTTTGTTTGTTTGTTTTGATTTTTTTTAATTGTAAAAGTAAAAGAAAAGCGAGCAACATAAAACCAGGGGGATAATTGACATTGTATTTGAGAAACTAAAGCATCAATATCTGGTTTGATGGAAGTAGTTGCAATTCTCAGTGAGTTCTCAAGGAGCTCATCAGGTATTTGGGTTTTAACTTTACTTTAAATGTACCTCATTTTTGAAAATAGTTGCTTGAAAGTGTAGATGCTGCCAAAAGCAATGACATGAATAAGGCGTGACTGTGAAGCGAGGGGTATTTGTCTCTGGGAAGACAGGACCTATAGCCAACGTGTTGGCAAGCATAAAATTATTTGCCTTAATTGAGCTTGCCATATTTCAGTTTGATCTGGAATGTGGTTATGATTTGAAACATTGTATTGATACATTGGTTTTCACCTTGAAGATGTATGTTTAACTCATTTAAATGAGTGGTTAAATCCACTAAAAATTCTAAATACCTAAGCCAGTTTTCATCATAAGTTCTGGCACAAGTTGGGTTTTTGTAACCATAAACAACTTGATAACATGTCAGAAATCACAAGACCTTTTCCATATTTGGCCTCAACTTAGCAATCTTACTTCTGGAAAGTAAATGATGTTGCCATAGTCAGCATCAGTACTTTCAAGGAACTCCTGGAATTGGCAATGATTTAATCCTTTGGCCCTTATGACATTCACAGTCTTAATGATGATTTGCATGATGTTACCCATTTAAAAAACTTTTGCAAATGAATTTTTTTGAGGTACTATGCAATGATACGGTAGCAAACATGAGTTTGGGTGGCAGTTGCATTGTCTTCTATTTGCTTTACAAGTCCCTTTTTCTTACCTACCATCGTCGGGACACCTTCAGTGACGATATCAGATATGTTGACAATGAACAAAGAAAATTGCTTTAGCATATTTTTTGCTGCTTTGTGAAAAGCTCTTGATTTTGTTTTATATATTTTAATGGCACTAACGAAGCCATTTCTTCAGTGACATTATGTTCATCATCAATTCCTCTACTAAAAATGTCAAATTGAGCTGTATTTGTAGCATCAGTGTTGTCATCCATCACCAGAGCATAAAATTTAAAGTTAGCAACTTTACTCTCCAAACTTCTTTCAATAGATTTTTCAGTTTCTTCAATTCTCCTGGCTATTGTCTGGTGAGACAAACTGATTTTAGAAACATCCCCCTTTTTTCAGGGAAAATGTTATCTACCATGTTTATGTTACATTGCTTAATAAACTCGCCATCAGTAAAGGGTCTTGATTTTTTTGTTATTAAATATGCTATCACATAATTCGCTTTTACAATAGAATCTGAGCTATAACTTAAAAAAAAATTTTATTGGCTCAGTGCCTATGGCTCAAGCGGCTAAGGCACCAGCCACATACACCTGAGCTGGCGGGTTCAAATCCAGTCCAGTCCTGCCAAACAACAATGACAACTGCAACCAAAAAAAATAGCCAGGCATTGTGGCAGGCACCTGTAGTCCCAGCTACTTGGGAGGCAGAGACAGGAGAATCACTTGAGCCCAGGAGTTGGAGGTTGCTGTGAGCTGTGATGTCACAGTACTCTACCCAGGGTGACAGCTTGAGACTCTGTCTCAAAAAAAAAAAAAAAAAAAATTTATTGAGAAGATAGACTTTTTTTCCATTCCACTATTTTGTCCTTGGGACACAATCTTTCATAGGCATCGAATTTGGTAGCATGTTCATGCACATAAAGACTTTTCAAATGGTCGTCTTTGAGAACTTGCACAAATTCCCTACAATTTAAGCAGAGTGCGTTACTATTTGTCTCAACAGAAAAGTCACTTTTCATTCAGCAATCTTCTTTTGTCCCTAATTTTTCTTTTTGGGGGGTTCTGTTTTCTTTTTGAGACATTGTAGAAGTCAGGTTGAAATTAAAAAGATAGTAGTAGGTAAAGGACTATATTTACTTTTATTATGAAATTAATTGACAGGAAAAGGGAAATCAAGGTTTGGGCCCTTCCACATCCCAGCTGCTGATTCAGCGAGGCAGAGGCCAGTTGTGAAGCATGGTGGGTCATGGGTGATGCACTGCCGAGGTGTGTAAGTGCATTAATAATCAGATAAGAATGCTCACCTGACTGCTAAATGATATTAGATGCCTAACATTGCCACGGTAGCTTAAGATATGGATCATTGCTGCTTTGCTGAGTTACTACAAGTGCATGTAATGTCTGAGGGTATCGACTGAACTGTCTGTGCTGGAGAGGACACACTGGGGGCTGCTCCCCACGTGAAACTGAAGCACCCCTGTGTGCCATGAGAGTGACACATGTTTGTTTTACGTGACATTGTGATGCAACGTTGTCATCAACAAAGTTCATGCTCAAGAACTGCACGATCTAGTTCCACCAAAAAGTCTCCAAAAGAACTTCATAATGTTTTAAGTATGTTGATTTTGTAGTGGGCTCACCTATTCATTCAGCTGTACTGGGCCACATGTGGCCTGTGGGTTTAGGCTGTAACAAAGGTTTAGTTTTTATCAACAACCTTTTGGATACTACCTTACAGAAGGTGAGTTCAGATATTGACTATTTATTTATTAGACTTAGGAACATATGATGTAAGGACATATTTCCAAATATGCTTGAAACCTGAATTAACCATTTTCACCTCTGTGGTCACCATTCGAGTATCTGGCAAGGTAATTTCCTACAGAATGCCCCTCATTTTGGACTTCTCTTCACCCATTTGCAGACATTTTAGAGGAAAACAGTGGAGAGAAAGCTCAGTGCTATTCTGACATGGAAGCATAGTTTTTGTGTTATGTTCTCTGGAACTAGAGCTGGTGTTTAAACAGTGGAAATGTTCCACTTCATAGGAATGAACGACTAAGAAATTAATTCTTTGTTTACTCACGGTAAACAAATTCTCAGATCATTAAAACCACAAATGTCTTTGTTGCTATGGCAGGTTCATTAGTCTGAGTGTGGGAATCATCGTCTCACTCTTCACCACTCCTTGCTGGAGCAACGTGGAGTTAATGGTGTCCAGATGTTGGGGTCACATTGCTTGCCCCCCTGTACTCGCACTTGGAGTGCAACCTGACAACTCTTTTCCGTATTTTAAACCCGAAGTTGATGATCCCATATTTGCAAAGCACTTACAAAATATATAGTAAGAGAATGAATGGATGTTACATTTAGAGCAAACAGGAATCCCAGGAGAATTTTAGATACATTTTGGAGGCTGGGAAAATGGAGAAAAGAATGTAATTTATTCACAGGACTTACTTAGCTTACCTACAAGAAATTTTCAATATTTCCCCTCAAAATAAGAACATATGCCTAATATATCCCATCATGATTTATAAATGTGAGGTTTGAAAGATAGAGACTCACATGGGGTGGGACGGACTCTCCTGGGGTTTGTGAGGGAGAAGGTATTAAACAAAGTCAGATCGGATGAAAACTTCTTGGGACACTGACCTTCAGGAATTCTAGTTCTGCTGGCAGTTGCTGTCTCTCTGTAGGGTGACCAGTCCAGTGGTCTTGGTCCTGGAGTGCGCAGGGCTTCTCTCTGGTCTGACTGATATGCTTCTCTGGAAGAAGGAAGTTGAAGCGACTCCCATAAAATAAACCAGCTTGTGGAGCGCTTGCATTTCAAGAGCGGTAGATGGACACGGTTTGTCACCTCCCAGGAGATATTTCCCTTGTCTCTCAGGAGACCAGGTTTTTCTGCTGCTTCTAGGTATGATCTTGTGACGAAGTTCAGGTCAGTGAGTGAGCAGAGACGGCTACACTCTTGAGATCTGTCCCCCTTCGTCTTTCCCAACCTCTGTGGGCTGGAGCATGGGCCAAGTAGTGATGGCGGAGATGGGAGGCAGAAGGAGACCGTCTGGTCCCTGAGGATTTCGTGCAACTGCCGTCATAGCCCTGGGGTTCTTCCTCTGCTGACGTCATTTAGGTGAGAGAGAAGTGCATGTCTGCCATATGTAAACCACTGTTTCTTCAAATTTTCTGTCACTTATCGCTAAACTAGTTGGAGCAGGATGTAGTTTTGTTTTGTTCTGTTTTGTTCTGTTTTGGCCAACATTTTGAATATACTGGTGACAGTACAGAGATATTAACACCTGAAAGACAAGTGGGAGAGGGCACTGTTTGGTTGTAGCCCAATTTCTGGGATTCTAAAGCAGTTTCCTGGCCCATGTTAGTGGGTGATCTGGGGTCACCCACAAATATCCTGTAGGGCCAGGCTACTCCTGGTGGCAGTTAAGAATTCATAATAGGGTGCCTGCCCCATACACCAGAGGTGGTGGGTTCAAACCCAGCCCCAGCCAAAAAAAAAAAAAAAAAAAAAAAAATTCATAATAAAGAGTAGATTATCAGCAACTCCTTAAATATATTTTATAAGACAGTTAAGAGTTATAATGAGTTCTTCCTTTGGGATAATTATTTCTGGGAAGAAAAAGAGAGCGTTGAGAATTCAATATTCCAGGTAGATATCCTTCAAAGGGTCTAGGAATAGCCCCATAAGATTCTCTTATGCTTAAAGATGTATTACCCAAAATTTATAAAGAGAGAAGATGAAAGGGTATGGATTCTAGTTAGATACAATAAATTCAACAAAGATTGTTGCAATTATGGCAAAACCCAAGATCATTACAATTTTTGCTTTTTCTTGTGTCCTATTAACTTATTTTATGCCAATGATAGTAGAAATGGCCCAGTGTTAGCTAGTTTTTCTTCTGAGATGTTCACTTGTCATTGAAACTCCCAACCACGTTGACATCTCATTCTTGGATGGGGCTCTCCCTTCCACTGCTTCCTTGAGCATGGGAGTAGATGGGGGCTGGCGAGGAAGGGGCACATGATAGCTCATAGGTCCAATCGTAGTCTGCGGGATAAGAATAGTATTTATGTTTTTAAATGATTCAAAAAAATAACATTTTGTGACAAAAATTATATGACACTAATATTTTAGTGTCTATAAATAAAGTTTTATTTGAACACAACCATGCTTGTTAATTTACACTTTGTTTATGGCTGTTTCATACTATAATGGAAAAATTAAGGAGTTTCAACAAAAGCCTAATTACGATCTGGCTCTTTACTGAGAAAGTTGGCCAACCTCAGATCTAGCATAATGTGACATTTTGTATTGGGAATTCAGAAGTTGAATCCTGGAATTGGAGAGTTGAAAGAGTATTTAGAAAGCCTCTTGTCAACACCTTGAAACACATTTGGCTTAGATCTTATTTTTTGTGAGATTGTTCTACTCTTAGAAATATTTACTTGGAATAGAATTGCTGGTGTCCATCTATTTTTTCTTGCTTTACTCTCTAAGCATGGCCAGGGGGTGGCACTTAATAAGCGCTTTAAATGTTTTGTACTTACTTAACACTTACTCTATGACAGAATTGCTGTGCATACTTTACAAGTACCTCCTTGTAGACAGTGAGGTAAGGGGAGCACTTTACAGAGAAGGAGACTGAGGCACAGAGAGGTAAATTAAATTTTCCAAGCACACCTAGCTTGTAAGAGGCAGAATGGGGATGAGAACTCAGTCTGGCTCTAGAGTCTGGGTTCTGTGCTGCTCCATTTGCCAAAGAGTGAATCAAGGAATGAACATTTGATTTTTGCAATCTGTGAGTCATCGGCCTTCAGGTATGTGATGGCAGCTACCAGATTCCTAAAAAAAATTAAAGCTCCTCCAAAAGCTCAAACCACATAATTCCGCGATATGCAAAGCCAGGGAGAATACAGTTTTACCATACTTTCTCTTTTCTCTCCCTAATGGTTCTCAATTCTAGGTACCCCCAGAATGATAAGGGGTTTGAAAACCATTTAGCATAAAGAGAAGTTGAACAATCTAGGGATGTTTAACCTGGAGAAGATAACTCTTGTTAGGAAAGCCTGGAGCAGTTCTAGGCTTTCCATGACATTCATGAAATGCAATAGAAGAGCATCTCCCCCAGTGCCTCACTCTTACGAACACAGAGACTTACTTTCTCCAAGGGAAACCTTCTGTGTTAGGTAGGTCCTTCAAGAAGCAGATATTAAGATGAGATTGTATGTGTTGGGCTTTTATTAGGTAAAAATATTCACGTAAATGGAAATAGGCCAGGCTCCAGGAAGGCTCTAACAGTGGTCAGACCCCGGTGAAAATGGGACTTTGAGTGGAGTTTCTCACACTGCCCTGTCTAAGCAAACTCAAAATCCCTTACCAAAAATCAGAGTTAAAAAAGAGTGGGGTCTCTCAGGAGGAACTCTGTCCCCTGGGATCCACAAACTTGGGGTGAATTCCAAAGTGCAATACCTGGCCCTTCGCAGATGAAGCTGCTGGAGTAGCAGGTGTTCCAGGGGCGTCCTCAAGACTGCTGTTTCTCTCTCTGTATCTCATTGGTCCTTGTGTCAGGGGAATCACGCCCTCATTGGCTGAGGCCTGAATTCGTGAACCAATCACTCCGGCCCAGGGGTGGGATTTCCCTGAGCCCCATTCAGGTCGCAGCCTTAATCAGTTCCTCTGTAACTTGTGGGTATGGCGGATGAGGGACTCATACTGAATAAAAATCTGGATATCCTTAAAAGGGAGAAAGGGGAATAACATCTATGATATTGAAATTCTGACTCTGATCTGTCTGAGAGCAAATTCTGTGCTTGTTTCTTGTATTACAACATCTCCTAAAATCTACCCTGACCACAGGTTTTAAAAGTCATGGTTTCAGAGGCACAGGATGGGGGTCAAATTTTGTGCCACTGAAAAATCACCCTGTTATCTATGATATGTGCTTTGCCAAGCCTAGTTTAAACTGATTTCATAAATTGTTCATGAGCTCACATGTTGTAGGAGAAATACAACAATCATAATAACTAATAAGTATGAATACTGTGCCCCATACCCCTCTCACATTGTATCCTCACACCCCTGTTAGCTAGCATTCTTACTAAGCTCCGGATTATCTAGGAGACACTAAAGTCTTAGGGAGTTGAGGAACTTTCCTGAGAACATGGTATGTGGCTGATTGATTGCAAAGTTGTAATATCTTCTCAAAATTTTTACAATGAGTATTTCTTCTCTAGCTTGCTGAATTCAACAAAGCTTTTTTTTTTTTTTTTGCAGTTTTTGGCTGGGGCTGGATTTGAACCCACCACCTCCAGTATATGGGACCAATGCCCTACACCTTTGAGCCACAGGCACTGCCCTCAACAAAGCTTTTTAAAAACTGTTTGCCTTTCGGGAGCTCTTCCTTTCCAGGAGAGAGTGGGAAAGCACCGTGTTCTCTTAGGCACTAATGTGACACTCTTTCAACACTGGCTTGAGATGGCCAGTGAAGGCCTTTGAGGCTGACAGTGTGCCACCTGGAAAGGCAGGTGCTCCTTAACATCCAGTAGTTGCAGGTAGTTAAATACAGTGCATGGTTTCGGAATTACATCATTTGGCTGACCTGGTGAGGAGAACTGCTTTACTATCCATTTTGGTTGCTTCCCTTTGTGTTGATGTATACCAAGATCAGGTGGAGACTGGCGCTTCAGGGAACCAGGTAGAAGACAGACAAGGACCAAAATGACCAGGCCATGGAGACAACTGCAGTGGTCAGCTGAGTGACAACTCACTCGGTCACAGCACTCTTCCCTGTGTGTGCTCTGCTTTAATAATACCAATTAACACAGATAAATAAAGGGCTGATTATTCACTTTAAAAAGGCATACTGAATGTACATAAGGATTCACTATAAGACTTCCTTAAATGTCAATAAAATTCATTTAAAATATTATTTAATGTGCTTTCAACAGTGTAACCATTGGGTTAAGATTTGTCCACATTCTTATGTTTTGAAGAAATACAATTCAGATAGCTTCAATAAGAACAAATGTTAACACATTTTCATGTATCTATACATTTAAGAAATACCCAGTAAGGCCCTACTGTGTGCAGGAACTATCCTATATTGATGCACTAAGTCTGGGACAAGGCCCAGACTCCACATTACTAACAAGTTTCCAGATCACCGTTTCGATGCAAGGGCTTCCAGAGAATCAGACAGGAACTAGGAACGACAAGATAGCCCAGCACCAGCACAGGACAAGTCCTGGGAAGATGCCGCTACCAGCCAGTGGGCGAGTCTCTGGTGACACCGCGGGCACTGGCAGTAGATGTCACGCCCTGGGCTTGCATGGATGTGCTGGTTACTGGGTGTGGCAATCTCCACAGCTGGACTGAATTCCCATTTGCAGTAATTGTTCCAGCCACTAACAGCTGAGTATGCGCTCCATCTGGCCAAGCCCAGGCAGTGCACCTGTCCTGTACTCCCTGAGGAGTAGAGAAGCTGATTTCTGGGGCCTCCCATCTGCACAGTGGGAGGCAGGCCTCACTCCCCACCGTGGCTCACCGCAGAAGTCCCCCAAACATAGGCAGGCAGTTCATATGCTGAGCAGCCAAAAGGATGATAAATGTCCACTATATGAACTATGTGTATTCATATGTGAAAAGAGCCCCCCTTTTATTTAGGTATGTAACTCACCTTCCCATGATCCATTATAGAGATGAAATTCCCAGCAGCCTGGTCACTGCAGAGATTCAGCCTTGAACTCTTGTCCCCCTAACTTCAAATGGAAGAAATGGCCCTTCTGTGCTACATGCCGTGCTCACATGGCATATGAAACACTCCACATTCCAATTCTCATTTGCTTTATTTTCCACGTAACTGCACATTTTTCTTGTGTCAGGAAGTTGTTTTCTGGAATTAGTTTGTTAGGGCTGATGAACTCTCATGGTGGTTAGCTCATCCACACGCTGGGATTTACAGGGCAAGTACTCCAATATTAAAAAATAAAGGTAAATCTTATGCTGTGGTGAAGAAGAATGAGAAATGTCAAAGTTTACACCTGTTTGTTCTTCTTTTAGGATCACTACCCCATCCAAACCATAAGCTGACTTTCATTAAAATGTGACATTTATCTTCCCAAAGTGAATTGGTCTTCCTGTGATAAGAATAGGAAAATGTCACAATTTACTGCAATAAAAAGCAAATACAGGTAAATAACATTTAATGAAAAACATAATTTTAAAATAATGCCTTTCTTAAGCATACAATACTTTTATAGAGGAAAAAAAATGGCATGAGAATTCAAATAAAACAAATTCTAATACCTTATGAGAAGACATTAGACAAAGATGCTTGTCAAAACGCCACAATATAGAATTTTATTTCTTCTTATGGTCTCCCAATATTAATCAGTGAAGGGTGAGAACCTTAGACACACAATCCTTGCATGGGAAGTGAAGGCAGGGGGTTTAGATTTTCCTGTTAGGGATCCGCTGGGCAATCAGTCACTTGCTTGGAATTTTATCAGATGTAGATGTGGCCCATCAGTAAAAGGGCCCAGGGCAGGACGGGTAGATGGGACTTTCTCCTTCTTTCCCTAAAAATAGGGAATATTTAGCTCACCTTATTTAAAAACTAACTTTGGATAACTTCAATTTTTACTTCATAAATGCAGCAAATAGGAAATGCTTTGGTTTCGAGATCCCGGAACAGATTTTAATTCTGGTTCTGACACTCCTTCCTGATCTGAAGAATGAGAGGGTCAGAGTGAATGGTCATAAAGATGCTTCCTCCTTGAAGGTTGTGAGTCTCATGACTGAAGTAATTTGCCTCCACGAAGGACCCTGTTAGAGGGGCAGCGTCTGTGGCTCAAAGGAGTAGGACGCTGGCCCCATATGCTGGAGGTGGTAGGTTTAAACCCAGCCCCGGCCAAAAACTGCAAAAAGAAAAAATACCCTGTTAGAGGCAGGCTTTGGAGAGGATTTTTATTAGCGATATGGGAAAATGGAAAACTTTAAGAAGCTAGAAATATGTGGAGGAGGATGGGAAACATAACGAATTCAGTAGGTGGTGATGGGGGGCCCAGGTCAAAACAACCTGGTGTTGCTTCCTCATCATTACGGTTGTGGAATGAGGGAGACGCTGGGGTGCTATTGTCAACTGATTCCAAGTTGTGCTGCTCTGATGTTTGTTTCCCAAAAACCTTTATTTTAATTGTTATAGTTTCAGCAACTCAAGTCACTTAAGGGGAAATGATTCTCAGATTATCAGCAGTAGTACCAGGACACTATCACCTTATAGGCAAAGACAAAATCAAGTCTGATGTTATGGTTTCTCAGTCTTTAATCCTTAAGTTCCTCCTCTTGAATGAAGAGCCAGCAGTCACTATATGTGGACTTATAGAACGTGATTCAGAACCAGGGGCCGGATGTTGGCCACTGCCATGAAAGCATGTTTAAGTGAAGATATCTGGCTTTTGTTTTCTACAATTATTTTTCAATATGTTGAAAAAAGAAAAAGAGGGCGTTTAAGAAAATAATTATTTTTTAATTCCCTGATAGTTGGGAGTTACACATTTCTGGATGAATTTAGGGGTTGTTTATGGTTTTCCTCCTGTACTTGAGCTGTGTAATAGAGCCTGTGGAATGGTAGCCCCACGGAATGTGGTGTGAAGGCCTTTGCAAGCTGCCTGTCTCACACACATCTCTCACCATTCACAGAAACACAGTCAGATGCAGAATCCATGGAAATTCACAGACGCACCATTTACAGAAAGTGGCCTCGTTTTGGATGTGAATATATTAGGTTATTACATATGAAACGCCTGATTTCAAATTAAAAGTTTAGTTTGTTGGAGGGTAATTGGTGGGACCACACCTACGGTGCATCTTAGAAGGGTACGGGTGAAACTTACTAAATGCAGAATATAAATATCTGAACACAATAACTAAGAAAATGCCATGAAGTCTATGTTAACCAGTTCGATGAAAATATTTCAAATTGTATATAAAACCGGCACATTGTACCCCATGATTGTATTAATGTACAAAGCTGTGATTTAATAAAAATAAATAAATAAATAAATAAATAAATAAAGTTTAGTTTGTTATCTCAAACAAGAGGCCTGGAGAGTGAGTGGCAAGGAAATCATGAAAGGTACTTTCCACAGCATGTTGATAATTTAATATTTTTCCTTGGAAGAAGTGGTTCAAAGCCTGGAGGAAGTGGTGGTTGGTGCAAGTCTGGTGAATGCCGTGGATGACAGGGGTTTCCAAGTCCCCTTCTGGAGTTTGAGCAGAGTTGTTTGTACAACAGCACCGTCTTACAAGAGCATTGGTCTGTCACTACTGCCCAATCTTTGCTGCTAAATCATAAACAACCCCATCATTTTATCCAGTTGGTTGCAGAAGACATCGCTGGAATCATGGCACAGGGTTTCCTGGAACACCAATGGGTAATATCAGCACTGGACCACCAGACAGACTCCATTAGCTTTTTAAAATTTTTTGGTGAATATTTGATTTTGGGTTGTGTTTTAGCACTTCATCTTTACCCAAACATTGTGCCGAATGTTTGTGATTGTTAAAAAGAACCCATTTTTCATCATACCTAACAATACAGTTTAGAAATGGCTCACATTTATGTTGTGACAGCAAAGAAAGGAAGCTTCGAGACAATTTCCTTTCTGCTGCTCCTTTAATTCACGCAGAAACCATTTATCCAGCCACTTTATCTTGCTGATTTTTTACAAGTGGTCCGATATTGTTGGAATAGATTCGCTTCCACTACAGCTTTCAGCTCATCATCATCTACCTGGTCTCAGGTCGCCCACTTGGCTCATCAAGATTAAAAGCACCAGCATGGACCTCCTCAAACCATTGAAATACTGTGCATTCACTGGCCACATCCTGGCCAAACACTTTGTTGATATTTTGAGCTGTCTGCACTGCATTGATTTCACAATGGAACTCATATTCAACACAAATTTTTGACTTATACATGGTTTCACAAAAATTGCTCTAAAATAATTTGAAAGATAGGGCAGTGCCTATGGCTCAAGGAGTAGGGTGCTGACCCCATATGCCAAGGGTGGCAGGTTCAAACCCAGCCCTGGCCAAAACTACAAAAATAAAAAAAAAACAATTGAAGGATATCATAAGCAAAACATACCTTTGAAAGAATAAGTATCCACCTTCACACACGCAAACACACACACACCAAGAAGTGTCAAAGTGAAACATCAGAAATAGCAACTGTCAAACTTAGTACTTAAGGACATCGGACATTTCATACTTAATAACCTAACAGTAACTCAGACCTGAGTCTCTGAAGGTTACATGGGGTTACACTCAGGCCTCCTCCCTTTATGTCAGATGCATTTAGAGCTGCTGTTCAGCTTCTAGACTCACTTGGAAGGCAGCTTGTCTATCAAAAGGGCTCAGCTCAACTGCAAGTCAAGACACCAACCAGCTAATGCCTAAAAACCCAGAGACTAGCTCAGCCCCCCAGCATTAGTGCATGTGGGGCCGTGGACTGTGCCGTGTCTACTGGGGCACTGCCACGCACCACGGCCTGATGGCTGGGTGAATGTGAATGAATGATTGAATGTATACGTCTCTTTCTAGAAGAGTTAAGATTATGAGATAAAGATAAGATAAAAGTGGTATCTACAAATAGGTTTACAAAATTTAAAAGTTGGAAAATAGGCAACAAATTTATAATTGTGAATTATGGAAAATAAACATCAGCCATGAAGGGACGTGGTAGAAAAGAAGATGATGATGGCACAGGAGTGGGGTGCACACTGCGCCACCAGGACACGTGAGCACGGGTGCCTGTGTGTCCACAGCACTCCATCTATGCGTTGTACTCTTATCTGAAGGGGGAAGGAGAGCATAATGAGATTCCAGGGTACAAAGCTTCATTTATTGGCACAGTTTTTTCTGTCCCAACATATTGCTGACTGGAAAAGCCAGGACCTAGGACGTTATGTCTGCATGTATGGATTCATGGAGAGATGTCTGCAAGGCAAATTGTAAATCTGTTTTCAAGACCAGATTTGCTCTTCAGAAAAAGGTTAATAAATGGTGGCTATCTTCAGAGAGTAGAATTTCAAATGATTTCTGCTGTCTTATTTGTGCTTTTCTGCACTATTTGAGTTTTTATAAAGAACATATATCATATTTACACTCAGAAGAGGGAAGAAACCAAGCTGGAAAGCATTCTCAAAAGCAGACTGAGAATTGTTAGCAGTAGTAATCAGCTGTTGGTTTAAAAACATGAAAACGATTTTTTTTTTTCTCAACAGAATATAACAATTTTTTAGAAGGTGCCTCAGTTTGGTGGGCTTATGTGTATTTACTTTTTCTAACATTTGAATGGCATGTATAAATACAGGTTCTGAATGGGACCCATCAAAATATTCAAATAAAAAGCAAAATCCAGATGTGATTTAGGCCAAACATCTGAAACATTTGGGTAAGTAATACCAAATGTTTACCTGTTTTCCAACAAGTACAAAAGGTATGTAAATGATGGAATTTTCCTTTAAATTGCTGACTTCATTAGAATTACAAAGGTGGAGGATGGCGGTAGGGCATTTAGTTTTGCCCTGTCTTTTCAGGGACATTTGCATGTAGAAGAAATAATAGAGAAAAATAACATCTCAAACATAAAGAATGCCTAAATAGATAGGAACCATCAAATGCATGTCTCAGATGTGACAAGACTCTGAGCAGCATCCATTGCTGGAAGCAAAGATTAGGCCACTGATTAACAAAGATTAACCACCAATCCTGGTTAAGTGCTCAAGAAGTGTAGGGACACAGGCCACACCAGACTGTCCTTTCCTGCTCTGCCCTCTCAGTCACTCAAGGCTTCTGACACCATGCATGTAGGCACTTTTCTTCCTATGCCAACCAAAGCAGTTCTGTAACAAATTCTTCAACAGACGTCAGCCGGGTGTCCTTTAATTCAATTCAGTCCTGACACTGTCTCCCTGGAAGTAGCATGAGATCACACAGACTGGGGACTCAGTCCCAGGGGACTGCCCCTCCTCAGAGGACAGCACAACCCACCTGTGCTTCTCATGACCAGGTGTAAATTGGGTTCTTACAGCCCCTCCTTAGGTTTGATTAATTTGCTGTAGTGGCTCACAGATCTCAGGGAAACACTGCTTATGTTTATCCATTTATTATCAGGGATATAGTAAAGGATACAGATGAACAGCAAGATGGAAGAGGTGTATAGGGCAAGGTGTGGGAGGAAGCGCGTAGCTCCCACACCCTCTGCAGTGCCGCCCTCCAGCCCCCCTCCTGAGTTCCACTATCTGAGAGCTCTTTTTGAGTTTTTATGGAGAGTTTATTATGAAGGCATGAATGATTATGTCACTGGCTCAACTTTAATCTGCTCTTCCCTCCCTAGAGGTTGAGGGTAAAGCTGAGTGTCCCAGCCCTCTAATTCAGCCTTGGTCTTGCAGTGACCAGTCTCCATCCTGCAGTTGCCTAGAGGCTGCCAAGCCTCTGTCATCTCATTAGAACACAAAAGACATTCATCACTCTGGAGAGGCTTAGGGTTCTAGGAGTTACATGTCAGAAAACTGGGAGGAAGACCAAATATATATATTATATGATAAATCACAATTTCTTGAGAAGTTCAAGATGTAAATGGGCAACTTTTAGTCTATATCCAGAAACACAGTATGTGAGATTTTAGTGTCACACAGACCAGCATAAGACTGGAGAGAACTAGATTCTTGATTAAGCAGAAAGCGCTGTGCTCCCTGTAGACTTACTATTCTCTGTAACGAATGAGTGTTGACATTAGAAAGCTAAACCACATAACAGACACGGAATATTAGTATTCAGCAAACACCACAGTCTGCAACATAAGTGTTCCCAGCCTCCCTTAAAAAACTACAGCTGTTACATTAATAGGGGCGAACCCAGGGTAGTATCAAAGAACAGAAATTGTTGAGTTTGATTAGTTCTGGCTGATATCATCTTCAAAATGTGACTAATTTGATAATTCCAGAGCATTTGTGAGGGACGAAAGGAAAACAAGGATGATGTTATGTAAATAGATACATTATTATTTTCGTCTATTTGCATGCAACCATTCACATAAACCGCTCTAGAAGCAAAATGAAGCAAGAAATCCAGGAAGTGAGCAATGAGCGAGCAGCCTACTGTGTGTGGGTGACGGTGTGGTGAGCTGACGGCTCTGGCCACAGCATGGAGGTGGGTCCACAGCTGGCGGCCACTCGTAGTATCATGCCAGCTCACGTTCATGGGACGTTTCATGTGTTCCAGGCCCGTTGCTGGCTGTTTCACATGAATTGATAACACAGTTTAATCTTCACCGTCACCCTACAGAGTAAGTATCACTTTAATTTACCCATATGAAAAGTGAAGCATAGAAAAGGCAGGTAACCTCTCAAGTCACAAGGCAGGGGGTACAGCTGGTATTTGGACTCAGGTAAGCCTATGGCTTCCTCAGTCACTATACTCCACTGTTCTAAAAGCAACATAAGACATTGTTCTAAGAGCAAGGTAAGGAGGGCCCTAGTATAAGAGGTCTGACAACTAAGTTTGCAAACTCGTCCTAGAAAAGGTGCTACGTATCTCACTGCTGAGTATCAGCCACTATGCTCACCTTCAACGTGCGCCCTTTGGCCATCTGGTGACTATATGATATTCAGCATTGAGGTATGTAGCACTTTTTCTAGGATGAGTTCGAGAATTTAATTGTCAGACCTTGTATATAACCTACCAAGGGCCACATCCTTATTGGGAATCTTTAATTTTTGAATTTGATGCCTTAGAAATACTTTCCATCAAGCCCAATCAAGATATTTTTATGCTGTTGTCTTTGGAATCCTCTCCTTGCACCTTCCTTTCTCCCTACCTCCCACAGTTCTTTCAGCAGGCCTCCCCGTCTAATTAAAATCTAGCTTCTTAGAAAACAAAAGGGAACGGGTGGGCCTGGAACTGCTGAGCAGTACACTTTGGGTTTTGGACTCACTTGCAGTGTTCTTGCCTTGCTTGCCTGGTGACTTGAGTGTAGCTGGTGGACCTTAATCCTTCCTGGGGACTTGAATCACTACTAGAGCCCAACCTCTCCTCAGCTCAAGGGAGGGGGAGAGAGCGGAAAGTAACGTGCAGTAAGTGGTTGCTGGGGGGGATGTGTGCAGATGGGTGGACACAGATTGACTTGTAGATTAACCTGAGAGACAGGTCTCTTGCTTCAAATGACGTTGGGGCCAGGTCTATTAGTAGGCAATAAGGAAGCCAGCAGCCTCTTCTGACTCTAAATCAGGTTACTCCGGCTTTATAGAGGAGAGGCCAGTGCTTTCTGATAATGAATGGCCTTTAATTCAAAATATTCTTTATACCAAGGAATCATGTTTTAGGGTGAAATTTCTTTAGGTCCTTTAACATCTAGAGGTAGATAAGCTAGAATTGGTTGCTTTTTGGTCTTGCCCCATCACCCATGCTGGAGTATAGAGGCACAGTCATAGCTCGGCACAGTCATAACTCAGCACAGTCTTGAACTCATGGGCTCAAGGCACCCTCTTGCCTTAGCCTTTTCAATAGCTGGGTGTATAGGCAGGTGCTACCACATGTGCTGTTTACTTAGCTAAATTTTCTTTCCTTTTTTTTTTTTGGTAGAGACAGGAGTCTAGCTGTGTTGCCCAGGTTGGTTTTCTACTCTTGGCTTCAAGTGATCCTCCCTCCCCAGCTTCCCAAAGTGCTAGGATTACTGGTGTGAGCCACCATGCCCAGCCCAGTATTGCTTATCTGGAGGCCAGTGCTTGTTTAGCTGCTAGAGAAAAAGAAAAAACCTTGTGGCAGTTAGAACATAGGCTATTCTTTAAATGTAGATGCAGATGGTAACTATTGGCTGGGTCGTTAGGTCCTGTTCATAATTTGGTACCTTATTGACAGAAATAGTACATTCTATTAATCTATGATTTCTATTTTAACCTTAATGCTCCTCAGTTGTGTCTAAAATGCAAAAGGGGACGGGGCAGTGAGCTGTGTCTGACCTCTTTTCCCGTCATGGCTGGGAGCTCCGTTTTCAAGGTTCCTCTGTTGGGGGGCAGGGATATAGGATTTTATTTTTAGTTTATAGTATCTTCAAAATGGTCACATTAATGAATTAATAATCGAAAGCCATGCTGTATCACAGAGGTTTTAGATAAAAAGTTATTCTAAGAAAATTCTGCTATTGAACATGAATAATCATTTTTAAAGATAATATAAATTTAATGATACAGTGTTGAGCAAGGGAACTCATGACATTCATATATGAGGGCCAGATTAGACCTAGAATATGCCAAAAAATCTACAGTTTGAGTGGTTGGGCACCATTGTAATTTAGTAAAGTGGAAAAAGTGACTAAAACATCTTTTTGCAATTAAAGAGTTCGTTTTTTCCTTTACCTTATTCACCTTCCATAATGAAACTCATATTACTGCTTTAGTTTTTGTACCTTCTCCAAATTCTTACTAAAAATATGAGCCACGTCATGTAGTATCAAATGTTCTCACTGTTTAATTAGGCTAAACACATACCCATTTTATTAAGTACAGATGAATCACCAGTATGTCTGCATGCAAAGCTCTTGGAAGGTGACAGGGAAGGGGAGATTGTGATCAGAGGGGAGGAACTGAAGTAGTGGGCTGGACCTGTATCTTTGTTGCTAAGTTTAAAGGCTGCCTGGTTCTTTTTTGCTTGTTAGATGTAAATTAAGCACCAAATTTTTCTTGGGAATAAAATATTCTGGGCAAGGTAATGTACTAGATATATTGAAGTATACAAAGAAGAGGAACATGTACCTTTAATGATTTACATGAGGAGAATAAAAATATGTACACAAAATATTATTAAGAATAAAAGTAACTGCGAAATGCTGGTGAGAACGTTAAGTATTGAAGGGACCAGACAGGCAGAGTTTCCTCTGGCTGGAGGAACCTGGGCAGGGTTTGTGGAGAGGGTAGGCTCCAGTCTGCCTCAAAGAATGGCGGGTGGCTGATGTTTGTTGCCTGACCTGCGACCTGCGTCTATTCATCCTTCTTTTCGTCTTTTTCAGAAACCCTCTCCCATGCAGTATATTTGTCTCAGAAAAAGCCAACTTCACCTTGAGCTCCAAGAGAGGGTGCTGGTCAGCCCAGAGCCAGCGCCCCCACTGTGCTCCCCCACACCCTCCCTCTCCTCTGGTCCCTCAGGGGAGCTGGAGCAGGGGTGACCCAGTCAGGGGGTGGCGGCTCCTTAGTAGTTGTCACTGATCTAAGAATAGGCACATGACCTAAAAAGGGTCAAGTGGTCTAAGAGGAAAGACTTTACATCATACACGGGGCAGGAGATTTTCACTTTCTCCTGTTGTACACAAGAAGGATATCTGTTGCTTGGGCTTCCTCTGTTACCATTTTAAGGCCATGAGGAGCCCTGGCAGAGTGAGCTGATGCCTGGAGACTGGGCTGTCAGAGTTGGAGCCCTGGATCTCTAATTACATGGCCCTGTATTCTCTCTCAATGTTCAAGCCTCTGAGCCAGTTTTGCTGTAACTTCCAGATGAAGTCGCTTTGTCTTTGGTGGTTGAGTGGCATCTGTCAGTCTCTCCTGGCATCTGTTTCCTGCTTCTCTGATAACAGTGACCTGGTTTTCTCTTGGGGGTCTCTCCTCCACTGTTTTGCCATGTAGTTTGAACAGGAGGACATTCCTTTAGCACTGAGCGGGGCTATTCCCGGTTGCTGTGATGGATCAGACATAGGCATGGGAGATGTTAGGAAACGGTGCTGAGGCTTCTGAAAAGCACTTTCTTAGAGTCTTTCCCACGGGACCCAGCAGACGTACAGTGCCCTGTTCAGCTGGACGGTAAGGGGACCTTGGAGGACTGTGTTACTTTTCTAGGACCACCATGACAAATCACCACTAACTGGGTGGCTAAGTTTATTTTCTCACAATTGTAGAGGCTGGAAGTCCAGAATCGAGGTGCTGACAAGAGTGTTTCCCCTGAAGGATATCAGGGAACAATCCTCCCATTCACCTCCCTGGCTTCTGCTGGCGGACAGCAGCCTTGGTATTTCTTGGCTTGTGGTGACCTCAGTCATATACCTGGAACCACCTGCCCATGGCCTTCTCTCTGCTGTATCCAGACTTCTGTCTTCTTACGAGGACCCCAGTCATTGCACTAGGGCCCACCTGGACCCAGTATAACCTCATCTGAATGTAACTACATTACATGGACCCTATTTGCAAATAAGGTTACATTATTAAGTATCAGGTGGGCAGGATTTGGGGGGAACACTGTCTAACTGCAGGGGTTCTCAAACTACAGCCTGTGGGCCACATGCAGCAGTGTGATTGTATTTGTTCCCATTTTGTTTTTTTACCTCAAAATAAGATATGTGCTGTGTGCATAGGAATTTGTTCATAGTTTTTTTTGTTTTGTTTTGTTTTTTTAATTATAGTCCAACCTTCCAATGGTCTGAGGGACAGTGAACTGGCCCCCTGTTTAAAAAGTTTGAGGACCCCTGAGGTAGAGAATTTAGTTACAGCCATTTTTGCTGTCCTGGCAATGAAGTCGGGTATGCAGCAAGCAGAGGCCAGCTGGTCCCAGTAAGTGACCTCAGGAACCTCTGAATCACCGTGACTGAAGTTTGTCTTACTTTGGACTTTTAGTTTACTTGAGCCAAGACATTTCTCTTTTTATTTTTGCGACTTGTGTTTTCTTTTGCTAGTTACAAAAATAATTTTAATGGATAGAAATTGATATGTGTTCACTGAGAGCAGAAAAAAGGTCATGCTGATAAGAGGAAAAAGCATGAGAAAAAAATCCAGAAGGTAAAAGGGGCATCAGAGAAAAGATTTGGCTAGAAGAGAGTACTTATTAGTGGAGAGGAGGTTGTACAGGGGCACAGGGTAGTTAGTGTGAGGTTTTGGGAGTCTGCAAATGTCAAGCTAAATAAGTTGGACTTTTTCTATAAGCAGATAGTGTATAAGGCGATTTTGAGCAATGAAGTTGGATGAATAAATGTGATATTAATAATAAACTTCAGGTTATTTTCAAAGGGGACTAATTAGAAGATAAATTATTAATTGCAAGAGGCCAGAGTCAGATCAACATTTGTTGACTTGATGTTTCCTAAATGAATTAGCAGCTGATTTAGGAAACCCACCCACAGCTCCTAATTTCTGGACTGGGATTTAATCCAGCCCTACTCCCATGAACACATTCCACCCATCTCCCTCGCCTGGCCTCTTCTTCCCCTTCTAGAACATTTCATTCTCATTCTGTATTTGGCCTTTGCATTGGCCATTCCCTCTGCCTGAAATGCTTTTTCTTCCTAATCTTTGTGTGTCTGGCCCCTTCTGGTCATTCATTTCTCCGCTCCACTGTTTCCTCTTCAGAGAGAACCTCCCTGACAGCCAGCCCGGGACAGCCACCTTTCTCTCTGTCATACTGTCCTATTTTGCTTCTCGGTAGCATTAGCATTACCTACTATTTTTCTTGTGTATTTCTTTATTATTTTTTGCAGCCCCTTCCCTCCCAACTGCAAAGTGAGCTTTGTAGAAGTGGAAAGCCTGCTGGTCTTTTTGTTGCTGTATCCTCCGTACCTGGTAAGAACTCAATAATTACATGTTGTGTAAATGATTAAGAAATAAACCCAAAGGACCAAGAGATCCACCTTCAGAATGGACATGA
The DNA here is from genome assembly GCA_963574355.1 of Loris lydekkerianus. Lineage (NCBI taxonomy): Eukaryota > Metazoa > Chordata > Mammalia > Primates > Lorisidae > Loris > Loris lydekkerianus. Next base: position 4,064 of record CAUYPK010032301.1, on the reverse strand, counting down.
TTCAGGGAGCTAAAAGAGATTTTAAATTATATTGGAAAATTCATGTGCCACTGAAAGCCAGGTTTATAGCATTTCATCTTTAAAATGTGGAACTGACAGCAGTGTAGATTATTACCCTAATATTTCTTGCCGGGACCATCTACCTGCCTTATACTACACTTCTGAAAAAGTATTACCTATGGTTTATTTTGTAACTTGAAGCATTATTGCCTTAATGTCTCTTAACCCTGTTACATGCTGCTTGTAGACATATTAATATAGTAATACTTTTATGATAAATGGAGTTTAAGGACTACTCTTCTGCTGTTTTATCATGTATGCATTATTTTGTATATGTACAGGGCAAGTAGGTATATAATTTGATAAAGTTGCAATCATATAAAATATTATTAACAGAAGATGTAAGAAATTTCTGCATGATCTAAATTTGTGTGTATCTTATTTGTAAATTATTTGCCCTGAATTTTTAGAAAATAGTTTCTGAATTTTAAAATTGCTGGATTCATGCAGCCAGCATTGCAGGTTATCAGAGATCAAAGATTGTAATAATAGTACATTTTGTAAATTGTAAGCAAAAAATTATTTTTATATTATATGCTGTTTAATTGTTCATCCCAACTGTTCTTGTTTTCATCTGGTCATGGAAATTCAGTAAGTGCCTTGGAACAATATTGAATTCTCTTAGCTTGTGTGTGTTACTTTAATATTTGAACTCAACTGGGATTAGAAGACTATCAGAATATATGTATGTTTCAGAGTATTTGACCTGTCATTAAAAAAAGCAATTTTATAGTGTCTAAAAAAAAAAGAAAGAAAGAAACTTGGATATGATGTTCCAAAATTATTCAAATATTGAATCAATAATTTGAGTAAATTTTAGAAAATTGGCAAAATAAATAATTTGGCTAATTGGGTAATAAACATTTAAAAAACAAAGTCTACTCCAGAAAATATCCTGGAGTGAAAAAACTAAAGCATAGAAGTATTTTTCTCAATGTTTCAAGAAGACGAGGACCCTTTTTAAAATGACACTCTTGTTTCTTAAGAATGGAGGGAGGGTAATGGGTTGGGCCACATCTATGGTGCATATTTTTATCTATAATTAAAAAAAAAAAAAAGAGTATTTCCATGAGAAACGCCTTGGGAATGAAGAAAAGCCCTGGGGAGCTCAGAGGGAATGTATTTAAGCTTTTGTGTTTCCTTTTCCCCAGAGGCAGTTTCATTTCAAGACCAGCATTTTACAACTAGTTTAAGTTTCTAGAGCAAGTTATGGTTCTGAAATGATTGGGAATGAGAAGCGTTCTCCATTTCACTGTAACTAGGAGGGAACCCCTCTCCCCATTTGTTCTGTAGTAAGTGGAAAGCCCTGTCTTACTTGCCTCCATTAAAGCGGTTTTGACCTCCACATGATGCTATCTCACTATTAATAATTGTCATCTTTATCTTGAAACATGCCACAGTGTATTTACCAGTCCATTAAGAAAAATTGCTGTCTGACCAATTGGTCTGACTACACCTATAGTGCATTTTACAAGGGTACATGTCAAATCTACTAAGTGTAAAGTATCCATGTCTTAACACAATAATTAAGAAAGTGCGGTGAAGGCTATGGTAGCGAGTTTGTTGTATTTCAAATTGTATATAAAACCAGCACATTGTACCCCATAAAGGAACTAATGTACACAGCTATGATTTAATAAAAAAAAGAAAAATCATTGTCACATGAACTAAAGCCTGAACAAGCCTCAGCAATGTAATGACAGGGCACATTTTGTGACACAAAGAACTTTCTAAGCCAGCCTTTCTCTGCTACTCTCTGGGGCTGTTATTATTTACAACATGACAGTGAGACTTTTTCTGACATTGCAGTGAATGAGCTTATGTATATTACCAATGGGCCTCTTTTGACTGAATTACCTGGTAAATTATTTGAACTTGCCTACTGAGGCCATGAGAAAAAAATATCAGTTTTCGCTTGAAAGAATTGGCCAGTCTGGTGAATTGGTCACTGAATTCAAATTATAAATACAATAATAGCTCAAAAGAGATACAATCTTAATTTACTGCCAGTCAAGTTTGGCACTGAACCTCTAAGGGACTTGGTAAGTATTTTGGATTTACTGAAATTTTTCTAGCAAATACTGTTTGAAATTACTTGAACGTTGACCAGAATTTAGACGCCTTTAAATCACATGGAAGTTTTTGCTTTTCTCTCTCCTTCCTTTTCTTCCTCTCTTTTTCCTTCTTTCTAGTAGTTTTATTACTTATAATGCCATTTAATTAGGGATGTCTTTATAATAAGTACCTTTTAAGGAAGGCTGTATTTTTTTTTTTTTTAATGTAGGAACCTGAAGTGAATTAATGGAGACCCAAAATAATAAAGTAAATGTTTGACCAGTACCATGCATTTCCAAATTAGGTCATTTTAAAAAATGTTTTTCCTGGGGAATTTATATTCTTGGGGAATATAAACGCTGTAACTTGTAAAAGTTACAATAAACCATCTTTAATTATCAGAGACATGTATTGCAAAAATTAATGTACCACAAACTAAACATGTGTAGTGCCTGAATTTTAGAAATCTTAGCAAAATTTGTACATTTAATTGAGTGGTCACGTCGGATAGCTATCCATATATTTCAGTGGTGGCACTTTTTCTAAAATATTCTTTAGACCATCTCTTTGGAATTAATTTAAGAATGTGTAGCACATTTTTTTTGAATGTTGTTAATGGAAAATTTTCTTCCATTAAAGAATGATTTGAATTTCGGAAATGGTCAAAATAAGATTGCCTGAAAATCAGTCTCATAAAATAAATGATCAACTTGTGTTACAATCTGTGGAATTACAGAAGGTGGCAACACAAGAACATGGGAGTTTAGAGCAATTTGATTGATTTTCTTGTGTGGTTCAGAGTCCCTGTACACCCGAAGTAACATGTTACAGCGTAGTAAATATTTGTTTCCTGTTCGGTTTCTGTTTAATTTACTTCTACTCTTTAGAGAGACATGTTTTAGAATCCTGGTAATCATTTGTTGTAATTACTCTTGGGGAACTCAAGACCTGCAGGACAAGAGGAAGGCATCACCCAGAGGTATTCAGGGCACCTGTGAAAGGTGTCTTGTCCCCCATCCCTGCAATAACTCAGATTTATGCAACAGCAAGTAAGAGGAAGAATACAAAGTAACATTGAAACAGCTGTTGAACTCCACGTCCCTGAGGTAAAAATCTGTTCTTTAAATATGCATCTCTGAGTGCTTTACAAGGACCATAGACCATGTACAGGGGACAGAGAGTAATAGTTGGTGAAACAAAGAAATAGTGGGAAATGTCTGCAGGCACAAAAACAGAGAAGAGACTAGGAAGAGGATGGGGACACTGTCACCTCCTCCCTCCTGCTTTCTTCTTGGTCGATTCCTAGTAACAGGACTACGGGGTGGAATGGCAGTTATCCATCAAGGACAAGCTGAGCGTCTCCTGGGAGTCCGGCTGTGGTTGGATCTGGGGCTCTCTCATGCCCTTGCCTTTCCCTGACCTCACAGCGCTGACATTACGGTGGCAAGGACAGGAACAATTAATTCATAACTTAATTATGTATTGATTTATATATAACCAATCACATATATAAATACACATGCTGCACATACAGACAGTGTATTTAAGTAGTTATAAAAGTTGTGAGTCTCAGAGAAGGAGGGATGAAAACTAACACCAAGGTCAAAGTGGTAAGGAAAGCCCGGTGGACAGGAGAAGGACGGGGAGGCATTGTCTAGAGAGGGCACTTGGAGAAGGCTCCCTGGGGTGGAGTTGGGGGGCGACTGACGTGAAGCCTGGGAACCAGCTGGGATGAGGAGGCTCAGAGGTAGGAGGGGCAGGCTGGGGGAAGAGAGAACAAGAGCCATCCCTGAGTAGGGAGTGGATGGGGCAGAGGGGCCATCCCTGAGAAGGGAGTGGACGGGGCAGAGGGGGCCAGCCCAGAGGAGGGAGTAGACCAGGCAGATGGGCTGATCGGAGCACTGTCCACCGCTGCTCAGGTCCCATGGGTTTTGAGGGCCTTTATAAAG